>CABHPH010077476.1:0-13477 GCA_902168325.1 Peromyscus nudipes
AAGGAGAGAGGGGGAGAGAGAGAGAGAGAGAGAGAGAGAGAGAGAGAGAGAGAGAGAGAGAGAGAGAGAACTCCCTGGGGGTGGGACATGGTGAAAATCATTTGCATTTGACACCCCAGCCACTACAGCTTTCTCCATGAGGTACCAAACACTTACCTTGTTATGGTTCACCAATTTCCAGAATTTTGAGTCAGTCCCCCTGTATAATATCACAGAATATTGCCGCCATACACTGGGAAGACAGGTCAAAAACAAGGAGAAGTAGGTCAGGGGCTCCATGCGGGATCTGCACACCTGCCACAACTGGACGGTCATAGAGCCTGCAATCTGAAGGAGTAGAGGGGGGAGGTGCATTAGGACAGGTTCCAGCAGCCATGGAGGGTGCTGGCCTGGCTTTTTTGCTGCAAAGGTCAGGATCAGAGGTATATTTTCCAATAGCTCCAACCACAGCCTTGTCCCTAACACCTAGGTTTCCCCAGGACCCTGATGTCTGCTGCTCTTCTGCCTGCTCTGACCCAGTACTCCCTCCAGCATCCCTGCTCATCCCCAGTGCATCTCCCACAATGCAGCCACAGTCTCCAGCCATACAGCACCTTTCCTGGTACTAGATTGCCCCATGGGGCTCTGTCTCAGCCATTTCCAGAGTTTTCAAATTTCTCCTTTGAAAAATAAGACAGATACTGGGGAGATGGCTCCATAGGTAAGTGTGCTTGCTGCATAGACGTGAGGACTTGGTGTGACTCTTCAACACCCATGTAAAAAGTCACAGCCATGCATGTGCCAGTGCTGTGGAAAACTGAGGCGGGATGATCACTGGGGTTTCCTGGTTGCCAATCTAGCTCCAGATTTGGTGAAAGATGCTGTCTCAGGGGCATAAAGTGGAGAGAGTTAGAGCAGCTCACCTGAACATTCAAAAGGATCCCAATACCCCCCCCCCACACACACACACACTCATGTGCCCAGATCAATGACTTTACCAAATGAAATGCAATATAGTATTGATGGAGAGCTTCACGTGTCTTTAATAAATGCAAACCATAAACCTGAGCCAGCGTAGAAAGCCACGAAGTGAAAAAGTCACCATGTCAGGCATGGTGTTGCAAGCCTGTAATCCCAGAACTCAAGAGGCAGAGGCAGGTGGATCTCTGAGTGGGAGACCAGCTTGGTCTACAGAATGAGTTTCAGAACAGCCAGGTCTGTTATGCAGAGAAATCTTGTCTCAAAGAAAACGAACAAACAAAAACAAAACGGGTAAGAAAAAAGTTGCTATAAACTATAACTAAGTGCCAGGCATGGCCACAAAGCAGAAAACAAGTCACAGACAACCTACCAATGTCCTCCTGTCTTCCTGAGAAATCCCTGCATTCTTATAAGCTGAAGATGCTCGCTTTCACTTGTGACATTATGGCAGATGACTTCCTGATTGTCACCCTGACATTTTTGTGAGAGTTGCCCCTCTGTGTGTATTCTGATTTCAGATTAGGAGGGAAGGAGGATAGTCAAGAAGGGACAAGGGCCCACACTGACTAGTCACCTGCTTTTGTAGTAAATAAAGTTTTATTCAAAACGACCATTGTCTCTGGATGCTTTGCACTAAGGAGGCCAAGGGAGTGTTCCCAAGTCCTCAGTGCCTGCAAAATGAAAGTTTCCCTCTGAGACCTCTGATGGAAAAAGCTGCTGATCCTTGCTAGGACCACACTGAGAAGGTCCTGTCCCAACCTGCCAGTATATATGGAAACTCTCACACACACACTCACACTCTCTCTCTCTCTCACACACACACACACACACTTACATACACAATCACTCATACACTCACTGACACATACACACACTCACACACACATACACTCACATATACACACATTCACACATACAAACACACACACTGGTGAGTGTGTGGAAGTTGTGAGTGAATGTGAGATTTTTTTGTGTGTTTGTGAAAGCATATGAGAGTATGTGAATGTAAGTGTGTGAATGTGAGAGTGTGTGAATATGAGAGTTTGTATATGAGACTGTGACAGTGTTTGTGTGAGAGTGTGTGAGACTCTGTGTTAGAGAGAATGTGTGAGAGAGTGAGTGAGACAGTAAGAGAGTGAATGAGTGAGAGTGCATGACAGATACAGTGCATGAGAGTGTGAGAGTGTGTGTGAAAGAATGTATGAGAGAGTGTGAAAGAGTGTGTGAGAGAGTGAGAAAAAACACACACCTGTGTGTGTTTGTATGTGTGAGTGTGTGTATATGAGAGTGTATGTGAGAGTAGTGTGGATGAGACCATGTGTAAGAGAGAGTGTGTGTGAGTGTGTGTGAGTGTGTGTGAGAGAGAGCACATAAGTATGTAACAGTGTGTGAGAGTGTGAGAGGGAGGAAAAGTGTGAGAGTATGAAAGAGTGTGAGAATGTGAGATAGTGTGAGTTGTGAGAATGTAGGTGTGAGAGAGAGTAAGAGAGTACAAAAGTATGCATGTTGTGAGAGTGTGTGTTGTAAGTGTGTGAGAGAATGAGATGTGAGAGTGTGTAAAAGTTGAATGTGAGAGTTATAACAGTGTGAGAGTGAGTTCTGAGGGTGTGTGAGTGGAGTATGTGGGTTGTGAGTGTGAGAGCCTATGATGTATGTGTGATAGAGTGAGAATGTATGAGTGGAGTACGTGTGATGTGAGTGTGAAAGCATGTGAGTGTGTGTGACAATGGGAATGTATGAGTGAAGTATGTGTGATGTGAGTGTGAGGCCGTGTGTGTGAGTGAGTGTGATGCACATATGTGGCAGCCTGAAAAGGCCAAAGGAGAACTCAGGTGTCTGCTCAGTCACTTTCACCTTAAGCCTTTGAAGCAGGGATTGTGTCCACGCCCCCACAGCACTGAAGTCACAGGCAGCAAAGCCACAGGAGGCTTTTCATGTGGCTGCTGGGATCCCAACTCAGGCTCACAGGGCTCTGTTTTCAAGGTTTATTTATTTGCTTATTGGTCTGTGTGCTTGTTTGAGACGGGATCTCTGTGTAGACCTGGCTAGCCTGGAACTGGATATGTGGGCCAATGTGGCCTTGAACTTAGAGAGATGTGCCTGCTTCTGCCGTGTGTGTGTGTGTGTGTGTGTGTGTGTGTGTGTGTGTGTGTGTAAAAATGTAACAATGTAACCTAATTCTTAGTATACTAAACAAGAGAGAGAGAGACAGAGAAAGACAAACAGACAGACAGAAATAGGAGGGAATAAAGGAAGAAGGGAAGGAGGAAAGAGAGAAGATCAATGCTGGGCCTGGTGTTGCAACCTGGGATGCCAAACTACTCAGGAGGTTGAGGCAGGAGGATCACAAGTTCCAGGACTGCCTGAACCACAAAGTGAGTTCAAGTGCCACTCCAGGGGGCACTTCCTGTGCATGTGTCCCTTAGCAACAGCTTTGCCTGGGGACCTCAGGTTCTCTCTTTCACAGCAGCCATCAGATTGGCCCCGCCCCTTTTACACTCAGCTGTCAGCAGCTCTTCTGATTGCCACACCTGCCCCTCCATGCACACTTGGAGCCAATGGCTGCTTTAACCCGAGATGGCGGGGAGGCTCGTGACTCTATTTGAATTTAATTGACTACACAGTGTTTCCCATGGAAGCCGCCTCATTTACATCCTCACCAACAGAATTCTTTTCTGGGTCTTTATTTATTTATTTACTGAAAATATTTGGTCAAAAACCTTTCCATCCTTTACTTGGTATGGGTTTAAAGAAAAACACTTTTCAACTTGATTTTTTTTTAATGGTGCAATAGGTGAATTACCCCTTGTTAGGTTTCAAACCTGGGACAAACTGAGGTCCATTATCACATCATGTCAGCACCAGATGAATGGAAAAAAAGAAAAAAAAGGAAGGACTTGACTGCTCCCAGGTATGGTGGAGAAGGCTTATTGTAGATAAAAGGAAGAGCAAAGCCAGAGGCAGAGACATCTGGAGAGTCCAGAGTGACCATGACTGTGAGCCTGGCCATGTGAGGAGAGGAGAGAGGGGAGGAGAAGGAGAAGAAAGAGGAGAGGGGAGAGGAGATGACAACCAAGTGGGGTGGCCTGGACCAAGAGACATAATCACAATGTCAGTGTTATATAGGGGCCAGAGGAAGCTGGGGTCGGGAGGATGGACAAGGCAGGAAGAGGTACAGGCCCTGGGCTGGAGAGTTCTTGGTAGAAGGCATGGAAACCGAGCCATACTCTGTAACTGGTAGGGACTGCAGGATGCTGGGAGAATCTAGAGGCCAGCGTCCACGGTGACTAATGGGCACCTCCGCCATTTGTCCCAGGTGTAAGATGGAACACCCCTCACCCTGGACCAGGGAGGGGACCCATAGTCTCTGCCATACCAAGACAAGGGCTTTGCCCTCAAGTGACATCCCTGGTCCTTGGGGAGCAGTTCTGATGCCTAGAAATGCTTTTGCTGCTTTACAGAGCATTGTGGCCTCCCAGGTTCCATCGTGGTCTAAAGGCACAGCCCAGAGCAGTTTTCAGAGTGATTATCTATGTTGTCAGCAGATCCAGAAACCCATTTGGACTTCCCACAAGTCCCCAGTCAGTTTCCAGGGTAAGGACCCTTATCTGTTAAATCTTCCCCAGGACATTCAAGTTTGGGGACAACAGCAGCAGGTGTGTCATTATGTGCAGTAAAATCAGAAGCTGGTGCTTTCCATTCCCATCTGCTCCTTCCAAGTGTGTGCCTTATTTCTGACCTGGAGAACTCCTACTCAACCCACAAAGCCTAGCCTAACTCCTATGCTATCTATAAGCTTTCTTAGCATGCTCCCTCTGACTAGGCCCTCTAATGGTAAGTAAGGCCTCACGACAAAGACCCCCTCCATCTGTGGATAAGCTTGTGCCTGTGGGGCCTCCAAGCAGGGGCTCCTGAGGCTGGTGCATGGGTTAGGACATGATTCTGTTCACAGACCAGTATCAGCTATTTTCTGACATGATAACATCCTCCCAACACACACACCCTAGAACACAAGGACTATAGGCGGGGTACAGCCTCCCTGGGGCCCCCAAACTCACCGTGTTATGACTTGTATGGAAGGGTCTAAAGCCCAGGTATACAACCATCCAGAGTCTCCTGTTCTCATCCTCATAGAAACCAGGACATACATAGCTCAAAGTGATTGGGGGAGCCCTCTGCTGAGAGACAGCCATAGTGCAGAGCCTTTGAGCTGGCTGCTTCCTTAAAATGCACTCCTGCAGGGGCAGGGTGGAGAACTCATCACAGGTTGAAGCAGGGGTGGGGAGAGTAAGGCATGAGACACCCAGTTCCTCTGCAGCTGGGCCAGGAGCTCCACTCCCTGGAAACAGCTGCCTACTTCACCAGGTGCCCTGTTTCCTCAGGCTAGTCCTCTGCAAGGCTCTCTCTGTGTGCCCCGATTACCACCTCTCCAAAAATTTTCCATCAGGAACCTGGCAGAACCCCCTGGATCTTGGGCAATGACTCTCAGCCTTCCGAATGCTTGTGACCCTATAATACTATCTCTTATGTTGTTGTGACCCCTAGCCATAAAGTTGCTACTGTTTCCCATGTTGTGATGCTACTTCATAACTGTAATTTTGCTACTGTTGTGGATTGTAATGAAAATACTTTGAGAGATAGAGATTTGCAAGTGGGTCACAACCCACAGTTTGAGAACCGATGCCCTAGGGGTGCTCCAGGCAAGACACACCTGGGCTAAATTTCTTCTCCTGGAAAACAAGCCCACACCCCTCAGATGTTTGTGATCAAGATCATATAAACCATGATTGAGTCTGGCAAGGGAAGCTGTGGCTTCTGGCTAGCTCGTCCTTGGCCCCAGAGATTGACTACCTATGGGGCCATGTCCTTAGCATATCCCCACAGCCTTTCTGAGGACAGTCATAAAGTACCCCCATGATGGCAGCACCCTGTGCCGTGAAGGCCAGGTCAATATGTCCTTTTGCTTTTTGAAAACCACAAGCCAGATTCTTTTCTTCCCACCCCAGATCATGGGGAACACCTGTGCCATGACAGCCATTTCTCTCCCTCCTCCTCCCTCCCTCCTTCCTTTTTCTCTCAGAGTGTCTCATGAAGTTGTCCACAAACTCACTTTGAAGCTGAGGATGTCTCTGAATTCCTGATCTTCCTGCCTCAGCTTCTCTAGTGCTGGGATTACTTCAGCAAGCCCAGTTCTATGTGGGGCTAAAGATCCAACCCAGAGCTTTGCACATGCTAGGCCAGCATTCTACCACCGATTTCCATCCCTAGCCCCATGTTAGCCATTTCCTGGCTAATTTTATGTCAACTTGTTACTGGCTGGAGTCATCTGAAAGGAGAGAGCCTCCATTAAGAAAATGACTCCCTAAGATTGGGCCGCAGGCGAGCATCTAGGGTATTTTCTTAATAGTGATTGATGGGGGAGGCCCCAGCCCATTGTAGGTGGGGCCAGCAGTGAACTTGTGGTCCTGAGTTCTATAAGAAAGTATACTGAACAAGCCTTGAGAGCTAGCCAGTAAGTCACACCCCTCCACAGCGACTGCACCAGCTCCTACCATCAGGTTCTGGCCCCATTTGAGTTCCTGTCCTGACTGTCTTCAGTGATGGACTATAATGTGGAAGTGTAAGCCCAATAAACCCTTCCCCAACTTGCCTTTAGTCCTGGTGTTTCTTTTCAGCAATAGTGACTCTAAGCCACTAGGCACTGCATCATTAGACTACAGAGAGACTGCAGACACCATTTCACAGATGAAGAAACTGAGGCATGAATGGCATGGCCTGAGTGAGGTGGTTGGCTGTACAAACCTGTGACTCACCTATTCCTGGCACCAACACTTTGCTGCCAATCTTAGCTGAGTCCCTAGAGTTGTTGGGGGCCCAGGTAGAGGCTCAGAATGTCTCCCTGGGAGGAAAGGATTGGTCTTTTGTCCTCTAGCTAGTCTTTGTCCAAATCATGGCTGACAGACACTAAAATATCCTGACCAACTTGCCCTTCTCAGTTCCCTGGTATGGGAAGATTTTGAGATGCAGCCTTCTCTCTATGGTGGTTCTCTTACCCAGAGATGAGCTCTGCCCAGCAATTCTGTCCTCTCCCAGCAGAGGGAGCCCTTCCCAAGACCCAGGGAGTAAGTACAGGTGCATCGGCTAGGGTGGGGGTGATTCCAGACCACAGACTGTGCTGGCCTTGGAGACTGAAGGAAGGGCACTGTGCTGTTGGCACACCTTGCTCAGCCACTCCAGGGGACTGGGCCAGAACAACAGGCAGACATGAGGTAGAGAGTCTAGAGCAACAGGGCGTGGTTGGACGTGAGACTGAGGAAGCATCCAGGAATGAAGACACAGAGAAGGAACTCAAGAGGTTTAGAGATCATGCAAGGATGAGGTGTCATCAGGCTCCTGTGACAAAGGCTCAGACAGTGACCTCGTGCTCATGCTCAGGGTAAGGAAACACTACTTAAAGCAGGAGGGCCAAGGTCAGCTTGTGAATGCAGGAGAGATGTGGACACCCCTGAGGAATGGACACACTGACAAGGACGACTATGTACTGACTGCGGAAGGACTGACTGAAGACAGGCTACAAACACTGCAGATGAGACCGTCCATTCCATCTGCTATTTCAGGAACCAGCCAAGCCAGCAGGAAGATGAAAGAAAACTCAGGCTGACCACAGAACCCACAAGAGGACTTGGCACTTTTTCCTTTTTGGGGCACCAAAGACGTGCTTTGTTTAGAGCATCTTATCACCACAGTTGTTGGGAAATGTTATTTTAAGGTGTGTTACTTTTTTTATATTGTATTTATTTAAATCTGTGAAGCTGAGTTACTTTTCATGTCTAAAATAGCTGATGGTCAAATAAGGGCTGAAAGGCCAATAGAAAGACAGGAGAATAGATAGGGAGAACAGGCAGTCAGAGAGAAGAAATAGAAGGAGAAACCTGGGAGAAAGGAAGAAGGAATGAGAGAGAAATGAGGAGGACTTCAGAGTCCAGTCACCCAGCTAAACAGCCAGACATGGAGTAAGAAGGAAAGAAAGGCATAAGAAAGAGAGAAAGTTAAAAGCCCAGAGGCAAAAGATAGATGGGTTAAGTTAAGAAAAGCTGGCTGGAAACAAGACAAGCTAAGGCGCCGGGCAGTGGTGGCGCATGCCTTTAATCCCAGCACTAGGGAGGCAGAGCCAGGCGGATCTCTGTGAGTTCGAGGCCAGCCTAGGCTACCAAGTGAGTTCCAGGAAAGGCGCAAAGCTACACAGAGAAACCCTGTCTCGAAAAACCATTATATATATATATATATATATATATATATATATATATATATATACTTAAGAATAAGACGTGTGTGATTTATTTTGGAGCCAGTAGGTGGGCCCCCCAGAAGAGTAAAAACCAACATCTAGTTGAGTTTCTAGTAGTTTGAATGAGAATGTCCCCCATCGGCTTAGATATTTAAACATTCAGTACCAAGAAGGAGGCACTATTTGGGGAGGCTTAGGAGGTGTGGCCTTCCTGGAGGAAGCAGTCACTGGGGACAGGGGGTGAGAGTTGAAACCTCATCACTTCTAGGTCTCTGACTTTGCTTCATGCTTGCTGTTGAAGAGGTGAGTTCTCACCTTCCTGCTCCTACACCATGCTCCCTGCCATGGTGGACACATTCGTCAAACCTTAATACCCAAATAAACTCTTCCTTTTGGAAGTTGCCTTGGTCATGGACTTTTACCATAACAACAGAAAAGTAACTAATACATCCAGATATCCAGTTAGCTTCATACTATTCCTAAAGTGTAAGGCCTCACTGTTGTACAGTGTTTTCACTTCCATGGTAAACCTGGAAGCATGCATACCCTGGTCTGCCTCTGGGCTGTTTCTGTCCCAGCCAATCATTGTGCCTATATATTGGACTGATAATTCAGTCCGTAACACCTATAGCTTTCAAATGGGTCTTGACAACTTACAGTGTTGCCCACCTCCCCATGGTTTCCTATTCTTGTAGATCACCTATTGAAGTGGCCAAATTTACCTGTCAACTTAGAGTTCACATAAAGTTGGTGGACTTTGGGCAAAGCAGATTGGCTTCCTTAATGTGATCCAATCAGTTAAAGGATCTCAACAAAACAAAAAGGCTGTCCTTAGGCTGGGGAGATAGCTCAGCCAGTAAAGGTATTTGCCACTCATCATGAAGACTCCAGTTAGATTCCTGGATTTCACATAATAGAAAGAGAAGATCATCTCCCACAAGTTGTCTTCTGATTTCCACATATACACCATGATAAATACACACACACACACACACACACGCACGCACGCACGCAAATACACACTGTGATTTTATAATTTAAAAATATTAATATTTGGCCTCTTCCCCCACCCCCTGGCCAAGAAAACAGCCCCCTATGACACCAGTGAAAACCTGAGACATAAGCCCACCCTGCACCAATTGGGAGCAGGTAAGACCCCATCTCCGGACTGGGCAGACCAGTTCTCTAGCCCCTAGGCCCCAGGGACACACACCCTGTGCCCCTCCCCCAAGTCATTGGAGGCTCAGGGACTGGCTAGCTGCCTCTTCCCTGCCCCCTGGCCAAGAAAACAGGCCCTGTGACACCAGTGAAACCCAGAGACATAAGCCCATCCTGCATCTATTGAGAAAAGAAAATAAGTCCTACACTGAACTGATTGGGAATAGCTGCTCCCTGAGGCAGAGCCCACTGGTGCCCATTGGACTAAGATTTGCTCCCTGAGACACAGAACCCATCAGCACTGATTGCACCAAGAGCCTGGATTAGACCAAGATCTCCCATTAGACCAAGAGTATCAATCGGACCAAAAAAGGCTTCCTCAGACACAGACAGCACTTGCATGGATTAAAGGAAGAGATGAGTAGATGTCAAAGCAAAAATACAGTCAACAACATGAAGACCAATATGGGACCATCAGAACCTAGTGTTGCCACACCAGCAAGACCTGAACATCCCAAAGCATAAGAAGCAGAAGAAATAGACCTTAAAAATGACTTTAAGAAGATGATAGAAGCTTTTAAAGAGGAAATGAAAACTACTCTTAAAGAATTCAAAGAAAAGACAAACAAAAAATGGAAGAAATCAATAAATCCTTAAAGAAAGCCAAGAAAAAGTAATTAAACAGGTGAATTAAACAGTCTAAGATTTGAAAACTGAAATAGAGGCAATAAAGAAGACACAAACTGAGGGAAAGCTAGAAATGGAAAATCTGAGTAAACAAACGGAAACTACAGGTGCAAGCATAAGAAAAGAATGCAAGAGGTGGAAGAGAGAATCTCTGACATTGAAAATACAATAGAGGAAATGGATTTATCAGTCAAAGAAAACACTAAAGCCAAAAAAGTCATAACACAAAACAACCAGGAAATTGGGGACACCATGGAAAGACCAAACCTAAAAATAATAGGGATAGAAGAAGGAGAAGAATACCAACTCAAAGGCACAGAAAGTATATTCAACAGAATCATAGAAGAAAACATTCCCAACTACAGAAGGAAATGCCTATGAAGGTACAAGAAACTTACAGAACACCAAATAGACTGGATCAAAAAAGAGACCCCTTGCCACATAATAATCAAACCAATAACATACAGAATAAAGAAAAAATATTAAGAGCTGCAAAGGAAAAAGGCCAAGTAACATATAAAGACAGACCCATCAGAATAACACCTGACTTCTCAATGGAGACTCTGAAAGCCAGAAGGTCCTGGACAGATGTTATGCTAAGGGAACATGGATGCCAACCCAGACTATTATATCCAGCAAAACTCTCAATTGCCATAGATGGAGTAAACAAAATATTCCGTGATAAACCCAGATTTAAATAATACCTATCCACAAATCCAGCCCTACAGAAAGCATTAAAAGGATAAATCCAACCTAAGGAAGTTAGATACACCCATGAAAATACAGGCAATAGATAATCCCATGCCAACAAATACCAAAGAAGAGAAACACACAACACTCCCAACAAAAAATAACGGGAATTAACCATTACTGGTCATTAATATCCATTAATATCAATGATCTCAATTCTCCTATGAAAAGATACAGGCTGACAGAATGGATATGAAACAGGATCCATTCTGCTGCTGCATACAAAAAACACCTCAACTTTAAAGACAGACACTACCTCAGAGTAAAAGGCTAGGAAAAGTCTTTCCAATCAAATGGACTTAAGAAGCAAGCTAGTATAGCTATCCTAATATCTAATAAAATAGACTTCAAACTAAAATCAATCAAAAGAGATTGGGAAGAACATTACATACTTATCACAGGGAAAAATCCACCAAGATGAAGTCTCAGTTCTGAACATTTATGCCCCAAATACAAGGGCACCCATATTTGTAAAAGAAACATTACTAAAGCTTAAATCACACATCAAACCCCACACACTAGTAGTGGGAGACTTCAACACACCACTCTCACCACTAGATAGGTCTGCCAGACTGAAACTTAACAGAGAAATAAGGGACCTAACAGAAGTTATGACTCAAATGGACTTAATAGATATCTATAAAACATTCCATCCTAACACAAAAGAATATACCTTCTCAGCACCCCATGGAACCTTCTCTAAAATTGACCACATGCTCGATCACAAAGCAAATCTCAAAAGATACAAAAAAAAATGAAATAACCTCCCGTATTTTATCAGACCACCATGGCTTAAAGTTAGATTTCAACAGCAACAAAATTTACAGAAAGCCTACAATCTCATGGAAACTGAACAATGCCCAAATGAACCACCAATGGGTCAAGGAAGAAATAAAGAAAGAAATTAAAGATTTCCTAGAATTCAATGAAAATGAAAGTACAACATACCCAAACTTATGGGACACTATGAAAGCAGTGCTAAGAGGAAAATTCATAGCACTAAACGCTCACATAAAGAAGATGGAGAAATCTCATACCAATAACTTAACAGCATACCTGAAAAGCTCTAGAACAAAAAGAAGCAAACTCACCCAGGAAGAATCGATGCCAAGAAATAATCAAATTGAGAACTGAAGTCAATAAAATAGAAACAAAAAAGAACAATACAAAGAATCAATAAAACAAAGAGTTGGTTCTTTGAAAAAATCAACAAGATAGACAAGCCCTTATCCAAGTTAACCAAAAGGCAGAGAGAGAGCATCCAAATCAACAAAATCAGAAATGAAAAAGGAGACATAACAACAGACAATGAGGAAATCCAGAGAATCATCAGGTCATACTTCAAAAACCTGTACTCCACAAAATTGGAAAATCTGAAAGAAATGGACAGTTTTCTGGATAGGTACCACATACCAAAGTTAAATCAAGACCAGATAAACTATTTAAATAGGCCAATAACCCCTAAGGAAATAGAAATAGTCATTAAAAGTCTTCCAACCAAAAAAAGTTCAGGACCACATGGTTTCAGCACAGAATTCTACCAGAATTTCAAAGAAGAGCTAAATCCAATACTCTTCTAATTGTTCCACACAATAGAAACAGAAGGAACATTATCAAACTCTTTTTATGATGCTACAGTTACCCTGATACCCAAACCACACAAAGATGCAACAAAGAAAGAGAATTACAGACCAATCTCCCTCATGAACATTGATGCAAAAATACTCAATAAAATATTGGCAAACAGAATCCAAGAACACATCAAAAAAATTATCCACCATGATCAAGTAGGCTTCATCCCAGGGATGCAAGGATGGTTCAACATACAAAAATCTGTCAATGTAACACACCATATAAACAAATTGAAAGAAAAAATCCACATGATCATCTCATTAGATGCTGAAAAAGCCTTTGACAAAAATCCAATACCCCTTCATGATAAAGGTCTTAGAGAGATCAGGAATACAAGGAACATACCTAAACATAATAAAGGCAATTTATAGCAAGTCGACAGCCAACATCAAATTAAATGGAGAGAAACTCAAAATGATTCCACTAAAATCAGGAACAAGACAAGGGTGTCCACTCTCCCCATATTTATTCAATATAGTACTTGAAGTTCTAGCTAGAGCAATAAGACAGCAAAAGGAGATCAAAAGGAAAGAAATTGGAAAGGAAGAAGTCAAACTTTCACTATTTGCAGACGATATGATAGTGTACATAAGTGACCCCAAAAATTCTACCAGGGAACTCCTACAACTGATAAACTCCTTCAGTAATGTGGCAGGATACAAGATTAACTCAAAAAAATCAGTATCCCTCCTATACAAATGACAAACGGGCTGAGAAAGAAATCAGAGAAACATCACCCTTTACAATAGCCACAAAGGATATAAAATACCTTGGGGTAACTCTAACTAAGCAAGCAAAGGACCTATATGAAAAGAACTTTAAGTCCCTGAAGAAAGATATTGAAGAAGATGTCAGAAAATGGAAAGATCTCCCATGCTCATGGATAGGTAGGATTAACATAGTAAAAATGGCAATCTTACCAAAAGCAATCTACTGATTCAATGCAATCCCCATCAAAATCCCAACACAATTCTTCACAGACCTGGAAAGAACAATACTCAA
>CABHPH010077480.1:0-10395 GCA_902168325.1 Peromyscus nudipes
TTTTTTTTTTTTTTTTTTTTTTTTTTTTTTTTTTTTTTTGGCCAGGAGCTAGGTACTGGCATGTGGCTGGACACTTCTTCATACATCAAGTCTGGGATGTTCTGGGCAGTGGGAATTTTTCCATTTGGAAGGGTAGCTTTAGTAGGATAGTGCTAGTGGAGGGGCTGCTGGTGGATATATAGACATCTGCCAAAGGGAAGAAAGTGGGGAGAGAAGAGGTGGGGTGTTTAAGTCCTTGATGTCTGGGCACAGACAGGACTGTCTCCCTAGATATACTGAAACCATGCCCACCATGGCCTTAACACCCACAACCTACTGTAACCTATTGTTAGGCCTCTGGACAGCTCTAAAGTCTGGACAGGCTTTGTGGAGAGACCACAAAGATCAGCTAGAACAGCTCTGGGGCTCTGTGTGTCACAGCCTGCCACAGCACCTCTCCATACCTCTCCAACGTAGATGCCCAGGTCCTCCTCATCATCTGTGCGGTAGCACACCATCAGGCCCAGCTTGTCTTGGTGGCTGTTTTTACACAGCTCCACCTCCTGCCACAGGGGTAGGGAAGGAAGTAGAGTTATAAAGAACTGAAGTGTACGAGAAGGGATGCCTGCAGACTTGGCTGCAGCCTTGGCCCAGACCCTAGTTCATAGCACCCCCAGCACTCCTATGTCTTTTTTGCTTCAATTACCTAAACTGAGTATATGCAGCCCCTGACTTTGAGGGCTACCCTCTCTTACCATCCTAAATGACGCGAGTGTTCAGTGGTTTCCCTACCAGACAACGCCCAAGACATAGGATGTACAGGATACATAGGACACAGACATGCGTGGGACACAGAGTCACCCACATAGACAGAAGGAACACACCACCTCACCCACACCCTCCCTGACTCAGGCTGCTCTCTACTGGGAAGGGTCATGAGGCCCAGCCACCAGGGGGCAGCAGGAGCCAAGCCTGGGCAGAGCTGCAGAAAGTGAGCCTGCTCAGACTCCAGCACACTGCAGGTTCTGGCTAGCCAGAACGGCCAGGCCAGCCAGTAGGCTCACCTCGTACTCCAGCTCGTCCATTCGCTCTGCCTCCTGCGGGCCGCCCTCCATGAACTCCGCTGGATCATAATACTCATGGCTGATGGGGGGGCTGCCCAGGAGAAGGGGGGGGTCAGATGGGCTATCTGCTTCTTTAGCACCCTAGCCCCAGCTCCAAACTGGCCAGTCCCAGTGTAGTAAGCAGAGAACCCTGTTCTAGATGTACTCTCTAGAGAAGGTGGCCAAGCTGCTGCCTCTAGAACCCTCCTTTCTGATCTATACAAATGCTGTGGAAGGATCAGGAATGCTCCTCAAATAAGAGCTCGCAGGGATCCATCCTAAGGACCTAGGTAGACACACCTAGTTCTCCCCATCCCAACTCCTAGACCAGGGGCTGAATTCTCCAAAGCTCTAAGTGCCCAGGCTGCCTCTGGCACTGTTCCCACTCATGCAGAACCCTCAGGAGTTACCCTGGCCTTCTGCAGAGCAGACAAGCACCCCTCTGCCTCCAGGGAGGAGTTGCCCTCTTTGCTCCAAAGACTGACTACTCACTGCCCTCTGGCCTACCTCTCTGAACAAAAGGGTTCCCAGGACCACCTCCCTGAACCCCCAGTGGAATTAGCAGAATGAGTCAGTGCTGCTCGCATGGTCACAGCTACCAGGCCAGGATGAAAGGCCCTTCTTTTGAGAAGGCCAAAGAAAGAAGCCGAAGAGATGGAGGAAAATCAGAGCAGGTAGAAGAATGAGACAGACAAGGGATGCAAGAAGATTCAAGGAGAGATGCTTGTAAGGAGGCAGAGAAGATGGGGCAGAAGAAGAAAGAGGATGGAGGAGCAACCAAGCCCTGGGCACAGAGGCTCCCCCTTAGCCTTTCTGCCAGCTGGTACCAAGCCTAAGGCCAGGGGCCTGGAGGTTTCTGAGCCCAAGTGCCACTGTCAGCTATAGAGGTCAAGGAGCCTGCTTCCTACTCAAGAGTGGCAACTGAGTTGGGTTTCCACACCATGGCTAGAGCTGCAGCAAGCCACCTGTGGGTCAAATGGGGACAACTGCCCCAGGTGGCGTGTCCTCTCTGGAGGCAGGGCCCAGGCCCTCCTGAGGGCAACTCACAGCTCAGAGAGGACGTACGGCTCCAAGATGCCCATGGGTGGGGTGGGCGGGCGCAGCTTGCCCAGTGCCATGATATGCTCGAAGGTGATGTCAGTCTGAGTGCCACTGTCCACCAGCTGAAGGTCATGGCAGGAGCTGTCCCCCCGCAGACGGGGGCTGCGTCTCAGCACCTGGATCACCAGGGGTTCTTTGGAGGCACGCAGGGCCTCTAGGGTTTGCTCCTGAGACAGCTTGGAGAGCTCCTTCCCGTTCACCTGTGGCAGAGATATGCCTCTGTGAGAACACTCATGATCCGGCTTCTCCCCTCTGGAGGTGAAGGCCAGGGGGACCCTAAGCTGCTAACCAGCACCCAGACCTGTTCAACCAAGGAATATGTTCTCCACCCAGCCCTGGCTACCCCTGGTGCCCTCCTTCCCAGGCAGACCCCATTTGTCAGCCTCCAACCCAGAGTTCTGAGTATTGTGACTCCCTCAAAGCCAGGTGACTAAGTATCTGTACAGGGTCTGAAAGTTCTGCCATCACCTTGAAATATCTGCAGTCCCTCCTCCACCAGGAACCATACAAAGTTCTCTGATCCTCCCATCAGGATCTGCCTCTCCTCTGCCAGCACTGATGCCAGAGCTAGCATCTAAAAAACCCAGAGTCCCTTGATGATGACTGAGACAAACTAGCCAACCTCAGTGAGTGTCAATTTGTGCTTACCCAACACTAGGGCCAGAGGACGACCGAGTACAGCAAAGCAATGAACACAGGGAAGGAGAAATGAAGAAAACAGTAAAATGTA
This sequence comes from Peromyscus nudipes, assembly GCA_902168325.1. Taxonomy (NCBI): domain Eukaryota; kingdom Metazoa; phylum Chordata; class Mammalia; order Rodentia; family Cricetidae; genus Peromyscus; species Peromyscus nudipes. The sequence goes on from CABHPH010077480.1 coordinate 2,914, forward strand.
TAAGGAAATGGGCTGTTCCTTCTGATGACAACTGACTTGCTGAAGAGGGAGAGACTCCTAACATTAAAAAAAAAATACAAGTGTCCTAAAAGAGGTGCCAAATGGTGAATCTTACAAGGTCAGCACAATTTCCTGGGCACTTGCTATGTACCAGGTTGCAGGCAGGGCTCCTAAAATGAGTACTCACGAAATCCAAAGCCCTGACAACTTTAAGGGAGATTCAAATATTGTCTCTGTTGTGCAGATGAGGAAAATGAGGCACAACCAGGTGAACAAATTGAGTCAGAGAAAGCCTGTACAGTGGCCAGAATGAGGGGCAAAGGAGGATAAGGCAGAAGTAGGGGACTGGGAACAGCTAGGTAGGAAGAGGAGAATGATGGGCAGGAGGTGGGGGTGTAGGGGGTGGTCTTTCAGAGAGAAGCAGGCTGAGACCCTGGCAGGGAAAGGAAGGAAGCCCATCACTGGGTGGGAAAGTAGGCAGGCAGCCCCAGCTGGGTGTTGAGCAAGTACCTCTTAGTAGAAGGCTGCCCTTAGCCCAGCCAGAGTCTGTTAACTTCTGGAGCAGTTTGCTTCACTCCTTAGGTCTTCCTTGGATATGAGACCAAAAAAAAGCGAAGGGACATAACAAACAGATTCAAGGTACTTATCAAAGGCCAGCAAGGGAAGCAGGAAGCAGTTTCTGGATATGGCAGTTGCTGAAAAACCTTTCTAGACTGAGCAAGACCATACCCATTGTTCCTCACTGGGATGAGTTTACTGGCATGGAGCCAACCATCACCCCGACATAGAGGAGAGGTAGGCAGCATCCTTGAGTAGGTGCAGTGAAAGTGATGGGCCAAAAATAGAGGTGACACTTGGGAGGCTGGAGAGGATCATTGTGAGTTTGAGGCCAGCTTGACATACATAGCAAAACCCTAAATCCTACCCCACACAAAAACAAGAGCTGGGTATGGTGGCTTGTGTCTTTAATACAAGACCTCAGAAAAAGGAGGCCAAGAGGCAGGAAGATCAGAAGTTCAAAGTCACCCTTAGCTAAATAACAAACCAGCATGGGTTACAAGAGACCCTGTCAGACATAAAGAGAAAGAAGGAGGAAGAGGGAGGGAAGAGTAAGAAAGAAAACAAACAGGTGAGGAGCACTTGCAAGGAGTCAGAAGTCCCTTAGCTATGGCTGTGGCTCCATGCAGTTGTAGAAAATGCAGTTGTGAGTCCTCTGCTTTGCCTAGTTGCCCCAATATTTGCAAATCCACAAAGATCCTGTGTCATGCACTCATAGGATCAGCACATGCCTGTTTCTCACAGAGATGCCAAATTAGACTGCACATTTGTGCTGGTATATGCAACATGACAGCTTAACCCTACAACATGAGCCGTCTGAAAGAAGTCCAAGCTGTCTTCAGGGATCCCTCTCACTCAGAAACATCTTCCATTTTCTGTGAACCCATGTAGCCCAAACAGCCCTGTGCTATTTCATTATGTCCTTGTAGATAGGTTATAATGTAGCTAGAGTTTTCCTACTGGGCCCACAGTCAGGACAAATCTCTCTCACCCGCCAGTCCCACAGCCGCTCAGACCCAACCAAGTAAACACAGAGACTTATATTGTTTACAAACTGTATGGCCGTGGCAGGCTTCTTACTAACTGTCCTTATATCTTAAATTAATCCATTTCTATAAATCTATACCTTGCCACATGGCTTGTGGCTTACCGGCATCTTCACATGCTGCTTGTCATGGTGGCGGCTGGCAGTGTCTCCTCAGCCTTCCACTTTCCAGAATTCTCTCCTCCTTGTCCCGCCTATACTTCTTCCTGCCTGACCACTGGCCAATCAGTGTTTTATTTATTGACCAATAAGCAACATGTTTGACATACAGACCAAGAGCTTCTCTCCAGCTCCCAAGTCCCGCCAGTCTCAAGCTCCCAGGCTGAACCCACTTATAAAATAAACACACAGACGCTTACATTATTTAAACTGCTTGGCCATTAGCTCAGGCCTATCATTGTCTAGCTCTTACTCTTATATTTAGCCCATTTCTATTAATCTCTACTTTGCCACGTGGCTCGTGGCTTACCGGTACTTTACATCTTCCTTCTCCTCGCTGCGGCTCCAGCCAGTCTCTCCGTTTACCTTCCTGTTTCCTCTCTTTTCCTCTCTGTTAGTCCCGCCTATACTTCCTGTCTGGCTACCGGCCAATCAGTGCTTTATTGATACAGAGTGATATCCACAGCATTATAATATCTCCTTTCTCCCCTGAACTTTCTTTTTTTTTTTTTTTTAAATTTTGTTTTTGTTGTTTCTGAGACAGGGCTTCTCTGTGTAGCCCTGACTGTCCTGGAACTCTCTATAGACCAGGCTGGCCTTGAACACACAGAGATCTGCCTGTCTCTGCCTTCCAAGTGCTGGGATTAAAGGGGTGTGCCACCACTGCATGGATTCTTTTGGTTTTCCTTCTGGATTTTCATGTTCTAAAAAGTACTTTATGAAAACCTCCATTTTTGTTGTGGGCTATGCCAGTAATCCCAGAATTTGGGAGGTGAAAAAAGGAAAATCAAGAGTTTGATATCAACTGGGCTACATGAGGCCCTATCTCAAATTTAAAGAAAAAAAAAAGCCCCAAACATCAAAAATCCCATTTTCTGTGAATATAAGAGAAACACCAGTCCATTGTAGAACATTTTTAAAACTACAGAAAACCAAAATTGCTTGTGATCTCAGGGATGTATGTAATGCTGTGACCCTGTGGACATACTTCCTGCCAGTCTTTTCTCTGTGTGTATTATAAGGTAGGGGCAGATCCTTCAAACCCTACTGGCCTTGTCCCTACTATATAGTAAGAAGACCATTTCCAATTTTTTGATATAAAGAATACAGCAGCCGAGTGGTGATAGCACACTCTTTAATCCCAGCACTCAGGAGGCATAGGCAGGTGGATCTCTGTGAGTTCGAGGCCAGCCTGGTCTACAGAGTGAGTTCCAGGACAGCCAGGGCTGTGAAACAGAGAAACCCTGTCTTGAAAAACAAAACAAAACAAACAACAACAACAACAAAAAAGAATTGGTGTATTTTTCATGTATCTGTGTAATCTGTGGTTATCACACTAGATAAGTCTTTCCTGAAATGGAATTACTGGAACATCTTCAATGGAAACAGCTTCTCTCAAGCAAGACATTTCTAGAATAGTATTTCTAAAAAATCAGATGGAGCTGGGTGTGGTGGCACACTCAGCACTCAGGAGGCAGAGGAATCAGGAATTCAAGGTCAGCCTCCTCTATATGGAGGATTAGAGATCAGCCTGGGCTATATAAGATTCTAACAAACAACAACAAAACAAAAGGAAGTGGGAGAGGAGTAGGGAAATAGGGAAGTAGGGAGGGAGAGAGGGAGAAAGACAAGGGGAGGGGAGGGCCAGAAAAGCAGTCTACTGTAGAGGCCACAGTTAGCTAGGCAGACTGGGGAAGGGGCTATACACAGGACACTAGCCAAGGTGTGTGTCAGAAAAGGCCTTTGACAAGGATGTGAGGAATTGCCTCCCTTGAAGTGGCTGGAGTCAGCTGTTAAAAACAGACATTAATATCAGCATTGTGACTGAGAAACTTCCAACTGAATGAATGGAATTAGAAACAAAGGCAATAAAGACTAAGCCTCCTGGCTCTCTAATTGTTTTACTACACTTTACTGTCATCCGTGTGCTTGGCATTATTTCCATTCTGTGTGTCTGGAAGTAAACACTTGATGATGTGTGGCTGCACATTTCTTTACTCTGCTCAGTGGTGGCTCATAGTAGTGGCTTGAAATGAGCTATAGTAGAGTGTTTACACCAGGAAATCAGCCAGTGCTCCAGCTCACTACTTAGTTTTGTTTTGTAACATCTACTAACTCATCACTACTCTTAAGTGGAAACAAAGAGACAGAAGAGGTCAGAGATGATCTGGAAGTTTCTGTATGGAAGATGTTACCCTGAAAATCCCAGGGTAGGAAGACAAGAACAAGCATAGGGTGGGATTTTCAGGTGACACAGAACTGTAGGAATGCCTTTCTCCCTGGAGTCATTAAGTTACCCAGCAGCTGCGTTACTATGGAAACCAGGCCCAGGCACTGGGAAGAGCTTGCAGGGCAGGCAGGTGGGGGCTGGGAACAGTCTTAGTACCTCAGAAAAGGAGCCATCAGAGAGACTGCTTGTAACTGGCCAGAACTGGGTTCTCCTGGCCCAAGTGGTGGCCACACCCCTCAGACTCCTCCCTCTTCAGGTCATGGTGATTCTCAAGAACTGGTAAAGGTAGTTAGGACAGAGAAGGTAAAGATTCCCAATAAGATGGAAATACATGAGGCACTGCACAAAGCCACGTGGGACCAGGTACATGGCCAAAGACAACAGCAGCTCTTATCCTGAATGGAACCCTGCCTGCCTAGTCCCCAACTGTTATGAGGCATTTCTGACCTTCAGACTACTATTCTGTAAAAGGCATTCAGGCCTAGGCATGTAGCTCAGTGGTAGAACATTGGCTTAGTATGCACAAGGCTCTAGGTTCTATTTCTAGGACTGGGAAAAAAATGGCCATCAGCCTCCCCTTCAATTCACACATGCAGCAGTGTCTAAATGCTGGGACTCAGCTGTAAGACATTCAGGATGCCCTCTGCACTTACATATCCCTTGCTGTCACCTATTACAAGTACCAAAAAATCCAAATAGACCAGAGATGTAATTGGAGCAAGGCAAACACCCTGCCTTAGTGATCACACAGCACTAAGAAAACAAAACTCAGTAGCTACTTAGCAAAGGACATCAAAGGACAACAAAGCCATTAAGGGGAAAGGTGGCCCAAACCAGCCCAGTACTGGATGAAAAGGATGCCTGTTAGGATTGTTGGGACTGGGGACACCAAACCATTAAGAGCATGTTTATGTGTTGCAATATATTTGATTACACTGTGTAAAGATGTATCACTGGTGGGGCAGTGTGGTGGTATTGTGTTCCCCAAAATATTGTGCACGCTAATAAACTTATCTGGGATCAGAGAAGAGAACAGCCACAATATTAAACACAGAGGATAGGCAGTGGTAGCACACGCCGTTAATCCTAGCATTCCAGAGGCAGAAATCCCTCTGGATCTCTGTGAGTTTAAAGCCACACTGGAAACAGTCAGGCATGGTGACACACGCCTTTAATCCCAGAAAGCGAGCCTTTAATCCCAGGAAGTGATGGCGGAAAGCGGAAAGATATATAAGGCGTGAGGACCAGAAACTAGAAGCTTTTGGCTGGTTAAGCATTCAGGCTTTTGAGCAGCAGTTCAGCTGAGATTCATTTGGATGAGGACTCAGAGGCTTCCAGTCTGAGGAAACAGGATCAGCTGAGGAATTGTCGAGGTGAGGAAGCTGTGGCTTGTTCTGCTTCTCTGATCTTCCAGCATTCACCCCAATAACTGGCCTCAGGTTTGTTTTTATTAATAAGAACTTTTAAGATTCATGCTATAGGGAAGTAGTGGCGCACGCCTTTAATCCCAGCACTTGGGAGGCAGAAGCAGGCAGATCTCTGTGAGTTCAAGGCCAGCCTGGTCTACAAAGCGAGTTCCAAGACAGCTAGGGCTGTTACACAGAGAAACCCTGTCTTGAAAAAATAAACAAACAAACAATACAAAACAAAGATTTGTCACTGTGACTGGTTTAATGAAAAGCTGAACAGCCAATAGCTAGGCAGGATTTCCAGGCACAGAGGACGCTGTGAAGACAAAGGGTGGAGTCTCAAGGAGATGTGGAGGAAGCATGACATGTACGAGATGAGGTAACAAGCCATGAGCCATGTGGCAGCATGTAAATTAATAGAAATAGGTTTCTCTAAATTATAAGAGCTAGTTAGAAACAAGCCTAAGCTACTGGCCAAGCTTTCCTAATTAATAAGAAGTCTCTGAGTCATGATTTGGGAGCTGGCTGGTGGGACAAAAAAAGACTCACAACATGTATGCACCAACTAAAAGCACATTCTGGACTGCAGCATGTGTGTTCTAGACTAAGGGCATTTACATCCTGGTAACAGCAGCCAAACAAGTTGGTCATCGGTAAAGAGGTACAGTACACAGGAAGGAGTTGTTCACCTTATGGAAGAGCATGTTTCTTTTTGTAGGGGACTTAAGACATAATCTCACTAAGTTATTCAGACTGGCCTCTAGCCTAGAAATCTCGTTATCTTCCTGCCACTACCAATTACTACAGGTACCCACCACCACCTGATTCACACTTGCTTCTTTTAAAGGCATCAGCGGTAGAAAACCTTCATGAAAATCACTACACAGAAATCCCTCTGGGAGAAAGGAAGATCAAGGGTGGTTCATGGGCAGTTTGAGATCTGCCATGAATACCTTCATTAAAGAACAAGTGTGGAGGGGGCTGGAGAGATGGCTCAGAGGTTAAGAGCACTGACTGCTCTTCCAGAGGTCCTAAGTTCAATTCCCAGCAACCACATGGTGGCCACAACTATCTGTAATGAGATCTGGTGCCCTCTTCTGGCCTGCTGTCATATATGCTGTATACATAATAAAAAAAATAAAATCTTTAATTAAAAAAAAAAAAGTGTGGTGACTGCCATGGCCCAAAGCAAGGCTGGGGTAAGTGCCTGTACCTTGTTCACACGTACTTATCTGTGTGTAAAGTCAAGTCAAGTCACTCAGGTCAAAGTTCAGTCTTCACAATCAGAAGCAGGTTTCACCTACAAGCCAGAGCCAAGGCACCACATCATCTCAGGCCAGGGATGCCAGGCAACAGGAAGGGCCAGAAGGCAGAAGGCCGAGCATTTATAATTAATAATAAGCCTCTGTGTGGTTATTTGGGAGTAACTGCTGGGACACAGAAAAACTCTGCCTACACTCATCAACACCTGTTTGTGTTGAACACTTCTTTACCCTCATTCTGCCACATCATGCAAGCTCAGGAAGTAATGTCCCACAGCTAACCTGTCTGTCACCCAAATAACTATGGGATCTGTACTATGTCCCAGAAACAGAGGCAAGTGTGTTGAATGGATACATGACAGAGCACAATGAAGAATCTAATCTCCCCAATATCATGGGGGATAAAGATCTACCCAGCACGCCAGACAGATAGGCCATATGGACTGGGGAGATAGCTCAGTCTGAAAGTGTTTGAGGGCCTTTAGTTCAATCCCTAGAATACTGTGCTGCTAGTTTTTTGTCAACTTGACACAAGCTAGAGTTATCTGGGAAGAGGGAACCTCAACTGAGAATTACATACCCCTTTGCCAGGCGGTGGTGGCCCTCCTTTAATCCCAGCACTCAGAAGGTTAAGGCCAGCCTGGTCTACAGAGTGAGTTCCAGGACAGGCAGGGCTACAGAGAAACCCTGTCTCGAAAACAAAAACAAAACAAAACAAACGAGGGGGGTGGGGATATGTCCTCACCAAATTGCTCTTTGGGCAAGCCTGTGGTACATTTTCTCCATTTATGATTGATGTGAGTGGTCCATCCCACAGGG
>CABHPH010077484.1:0-10000 GCA_902168325.1 Peromyscus nudipes
GGGGGGGGGGTTGGCAGGAGGGGTAACGGAGTGATCTATGACTGATATGTAAAGTTGAATTATATTGTAAAATAAAATAAAATAAATTATATATAAAAAAAATAAATAAATAAATACACGCTTACAGCACAGTGGAAGAACCTGAGGGCAAAAGTAAGCTACAGACGTTTTACATTCTAGTATTACACCAATAGGCAGGGTACGCAAACAAGGAACCTTCGGTAAGCTGTTTAGCAGGAATAAAACCGGCAGGGAATTAACATAGGGAGGACATCTGATCAAGGTCAGCAAGCAAGGCAACAGCTCCCCAGAAACGGGGGCCAGGACCCAACAAGAAAAAGCAACTTATATTTAGGATGACCTAAATATAAGTAATGCCTGCTTTATATATGTAGTTCAACTGTGAAGTCATTCTTGTTATTGCAACATAAAACTATTTTTGAAACCTTAAAAAAAGTTCTGTTTTACTCTTTTTTTTTTTTTTTTTTTTTTTTTTTGGTTTTTTCGAGACAGGGTTTCTCTGTGTAGCTTTGCGCCTTTCCTGGAACTCACTTGGTAGCCCAGGCTGGCCTCGAACTCATAGAGATCCGCCTGCCTCTGCCTCCTGAGTGCTGGGATTAAAGGCGTGTGCCACCAACGCCCAGCTAAAAAGTTCTGTTTTAAAATATCTCTCTGTGTCTCTGTCTCTGTCTTTGTCTCTCTCTCTCTCTTTCTCTGTTTAATAGTTGCTTAAGACTTATGTGAAGGGCTGGAGAGATGGCTCAGAGGTTAAGAGCACTGACTGCTCTTCCAAAGGTCCTGAGTTCAATTCCCAGCAACCACATGGTGGCTCACAACCATCTGTAATGAGATCTGGTGCCCTCTTCTGGCATGCAGTCACATATGCTGTATACATAATAAATAAATAAATCTTAAAAACAACAACAACAACAACAAAACAAATTATTTAAAAAAAAAAAAAGACTTATGTGAAGTTCAATATTATGTTCTACAAAACACTTGATATTTTACACAAAAGGAGGAATTTTGTTAAATTACACTGAGTGGGATCATGAAAAATACATTGAAAACAAATGTTGTCTTATAGTCACTAATAAGATTCTAGGTGACTTCAAACGCCTCATTAAAAAAAATATGTACCCTGTGATATTCAACAAGTATTAACTCAACAAATTCAGCCCTGGCTTCTCCATTTGCCCTGGGATTTTTACATACCTCTTTGAGCCTAAACCCCAGGACAGCTCTCCCAAGCAGACGCCCTCTAGGTACATCCCCAGACCAGCAACTTCCATCACCTCGTGTGTTAGTTGGCTTTGGGTTGGGGTGACAAAATACCTTCCTGAAAGCCAGCTTGGAGGAAAGGTTTAGTGCACCGCATAGTGTCAGAGGCTTCGGTATATATAATTTGTGAATGTTGTTTCTGAGCCTGTGGTCAGGTTGAACCTCACATAGGGTGGTGGGAGAAATGGGGGACAAAATACACAATTTAAGAACACACACTAACGGCCCCCTTCCTCCAATGAGGCCCCACCTTCTGGAGTTCTCACCACATCCCCAAAACCCAGAAACATGAATCCATTCGTGTTCGTTACTCTAGATGTGATGGGACCTGGGAGAATGGAGGCAGACTAAAGTCTCATGCCATATTCAACTTTATTCAGAGCCTCAGACAATTTATAGTCTGTGGATTAAGAAGAGTCACCTGAGTAAAGTGTACAATCACAAGGACAAGGCGTGTGGCAAAAACGTGTTTTTCCATAGAGGCATATAAACAAATAACAATAGCCAGTGGTAGTGAATAATCTGGAGTAAACCCACTCCTATCCGATACACCAGGGAGGGCCACGAAACACATTGCTAGAACATTTCCAAGTTTTGAAGAAACTGGGGTCACAAGACTCTTCTCTTATTTTCTTCGAGTTCTCTCAAGTGCACTTAGAATTCTCCTCACAGGACTCCATTCTTGGACCATGTTCTGACACATTGATATGGTCACGTTCAACATGACCAATCATCTCTCAAAGTACCACTACACCCGCAACATGGCTGAGGGGAGGGAGGGCAGGAAGGACGCAGGGGACCCAGCTTCCAGAGTCCTTTTCAGACCCAAATCCTAACACCCAGAACGGCTGGACATGGAGATTCTCAGGCTCCTCTCCAGGCCTGCTGACCCCGACTCTAGAGGCAGAGGAGCTCCAAGACTTGTGTTTTAACAAGCCCCGATGATTTCAGTGAATCTGAGTTAAACAACAACTCAGAAGCAACCGAGGAGGCTCCCCAGGGCAGGCGCTCTGCTTATCACATCCACGAGTGTTGGCAACTTATACTGAGTTTTAATGGCCCTGACCAAAGCAGGAGGCTAATTACCAAAGAAAGAACTTCTGGGCTCTCACAGAAGAAGAGTTCTGCATTTGCAAAATTGGTCTGAAATCAGCACTTCCCCAGCACACAGCAAGAAATGACAAGAAATGTAATGAGCTGATAATGCTAAGATATACTTGCCTGTGCATTTGATCACTCTCCTGGGTAGACTTGCCCTGCCCCTGAAAAGGACATTAACAAGAAAAAAAAGTGAAGAAGTGAGCCCTGAGCTCAAGGACACCCAATTAGAAAGTGACTTGATAGAGTAAAAATAAGCTGTACCCGCACTTTATCACCAATTATCCCAGGATGATGATGACTAGGTTTGTTTTGTACCTTCCCTTGTCTTGTTCCTGTGCATATGTAGAGAAGAAAATGAAGAAAAATGTGTCTCTCGAGTTTCTGTCAGCAGTGTGGTGTCAGCAGATACAAGTTCCTCGGGAGCCAAGGAACATTGGTCCCTTAGCAAAATGGAGCAGAACATTTGCTTTCTTTGTTTTCATTTTGCTTTTTAATTTTAAATAATGGAGGGTATGGTATTTTTTTTCTCTTTCCAAGTCAAACAAAAGATTAAGCTTGAGATGAGTGCTGAGTAGAGCTGCGTGATTGAGCAGAAGGGGGAAAATGGAAAGGGTATGTGGTTTTCAGCTATTACTTTTCCCATGGGCATACACAGGAAATGGAATTTCCCAAGGAGCCAGACTCTCTCCCTTGCTGGGACATTCTAGAGCAGTGGGTTAGAGGGCAACACTCTGCAATGGATCCCTGACATCTGATGCAGGTGCTCTTTACCTGGCGCTTAGAAGAAAGGCCTTTTAAATCGCATCTTTTAAATAATATAGACAACATGTGCTCATTTGAAGTGAAGCAGGAATTCAAAGGTTATGTCCACAGTGTCAACATTTAATATAAATAAGTTTGGAAAAGGCATTGGAGGAGAAACCCTCGGTTGTATTCATTTCTGTGTGAGCCCTGTGCTGGGGAGAGCAGACAGAACGGACAGAGGAAACACTTATATATCCATATTACAAGTGTACATTTGTGTTTCCAATGTAGAAGAGAATCTGCAGCTACACCCTGTACATCTACACACTGCTAACTGCATTCTGACTCGATCTTTGATCCTAGTGGTGCGCCAGAGGAAGTCCAGGCTCTGCAGGCCCTGAGAAGATGGGCATCCAACTGCACAGAGAAAGACGGTAACAAGAGAGTAGTGCTGGCGATCGATGGATCACACAGAGAAGAGAGAAGCACCAGGAATCGCAGACCTGCCCACGGGGATAAAACTAAACTCCGGGATGCTTGCCTGCCTTTCTTCCCACTTGTTATAAAGCCTGCTGGTTGGAGATGGTGGGTGAGGGTGTGAAATTTGGGAATGTCAATCCTCAGCCTTCCCAGACTGCGAGCTCTCTAAAATGTAGTTCAAAGACTCAATGCTCTCTCGGTTGGCATTTGTGCTTATGGGCAGACCCAGCTCTGGGATTGAGTTACATTGAGTCCTAAGGGATGCAAACATCTCCACACCCTGATGCCTGGTGCATGGCTTGGTTGGACAAGCTCCCATGACTGGGAAGATGCATCTAGAAAAAAATGATAAAGGGCTCAGTTGCTGACCAGTACCAAGGATAAAGGTGACCATGCAGGTGGGAACATTCAGAACCAAGTTTCTTATGTTGTGACCTTAACTGTGCCCTCTTCTGTCAAGGTTCCCACCAAATTCCCAAGCCTCATTCTCCAGTCTTAGTCTTCCAACCAGTTCTGCATGCCCCACTGAGCCCACTCTTTAGAATAGTCTCTGTAGTGGTGATTTTTTTAACCTTTTGAGAATAAGTTTGAATTTTTGAAGAGATAAAGGAATTTTGAAATAAGCAATGACGTAAACTGATATCATACTTGGACACAAACATACACACCCATACACATACCACAGGTTTTCCTGCCTGAGAATGTAAGTAGTCAGAAAAAATGTTTTGAACAATGGAAGCATGGTGAAATTGAGTGCATTTTAACATTTCTTGACCTCTCTCTTCAAAGGGATGGGCTTCATTTGATTGTTGATTAATTTATAAATGAAACTTGGTCTCATTACTGCTTACCTAATATGAAGCCTGTATGAGCCAAGACATAAAAGGACCTCATGGTGATGCTCAGAACCCTTTATAATTAAGAGGAAAACTATATTCAGACTCATGACTTAATTAAATTAAACCTCATAAGTACAACTCTATTTTGCTCCGGCTAAAAATGTATTGTCCATGCTATCATAATAATAACATGGCTTTGGCCTGACAATTGACCTACATAAACAAACCATTATCTCCAAATAGTATTTTGTGGCCACTAAAACAAACAAATGTTCGAAGTATTTTGTTTTAGGTTATCATGCAGGTTTACAATGTCTATTTGTAGATTTCCAAAACACAGCAGTGCTAAAATACATATTTTTCATCTTAGCTGTATGTCACACAACTCACCCAATTAAGTATAAATTAAGTGTACACTTTGATGGGCTTTAGCACGTACACCATTACTCAACTGTGATTTAAGAGGCACTAACAAGGGGTTTGAGAAATAGCTCAGTGGTTAAGAACACTTGCTGCTCTTGCACAGAACCTGAGTTCAGTTCCCAGCAGCAGTTCCCAGCCACTTGTAACTCCAGCTCCAGGGAACCCAATGCTCTCTCCTGGCCTCTAAAGACACCTGCACACACTGGACATAAACACACACACACACACACACACTTATTATATTTAAAAAAAGGTTTTAATCTTTTTTTTTTTACAAAGAAAGCATCTTTTTACATCATTTATGTGTGTGTGTATGCACACTCATGCACGTATGTGTCTGTGTATGTTTCCAAGGACAACTGGCAGGAATCAGTTCTCTCCTCCCACCACATGAATTGTGGGAATCAAACACTGGTAATCTGGTTTGGCAACAAGGGCCTTTACTGGTTATGCCATCTCTCTGGCCTCAAATTCAAATATCCAGATGCTTTCTCATTTGATGAAATCAAGACTTGATATTTGATTTTAAAATCAGGTAAAATGAGAACATATAAAATGTGTATGGCATATCTACTATTAATCATTGTCATTTAAGCCACAAGTCATGTTTAGTAAAAATTATCCTTTGAAGCAATTAAATCACTATTTATCACAGAATAACCATTCTACTTGCTCATTATTACTCTACTGTTGCTTGTTGGTTGGTTCAGTCTCGTGTTGAAGACAGGATCAAATTTAGGGCTTTGTTCACCACTATTGGCTGTGCATTCACATTCTATCTCTTTACTTATTTCCTCTTTTAAAGTTAAGATCAATCCACTTAATTTAGAATACATATGATTCATATATCATTCATAATTTATTTTCTAATAAGTCACCAAACTAAATAACCTATTACTCTTTCTTCTTATAAATAACTAATACTTTCAATTGTCTGAGAAATTATTGATAAGCTGTATTCATGATTAGTTTTAAGATTCATAATTTTCTATAGCAGAAGGCTTTCTATAAAGAAATAGATAGTGAGTATTCTGGGCCTTGTGGCCGTATGGTCTTACTCACAAGTGTGCAATTCTATGCTATAATCATGCCAAAACCTTGCTGTAAAAATAGGGAGATGCACCCATGAACCCTCAAAAATGTGGTTGCCTATATAAGATCTGCACAATGACAACACCAGCTGACGTTCAAGTGTGGATGGGGAAGTTCCACAAGGCCCTACCCCCAGATAAAGAGCTACAGGCAGCCAATGGCTACTGAGAGAGGGAGCATCAGTTTTCTCCAGGGATGAGCTCCTTGATGTCATCCAATCCCGAGTGGTCAGCCTTAAACACATGTGTACTATGCCATTTAACAACACATTTAATGGACTCAGAATATTAGATAGATAGATAGATAGATAGATAGATAGATAGATAGATAGATAGACAGACAGATAATTGATAAACAGAGATGGAGATATGTGTGTATGTGTATATATATATATATGTATATATATATTCATGTATGTACAATTGTTATTACCTGTATGTATAACAAAAAAGAGGACATGAATTTGAGAGAGGAGGTAATTAAAAAGCAACAAAGTATAATTTTCAGTTAAAAGCCTGACTCTGATCTAAATATGAAGTAAACACATATGAAAGATTCATTTGATTCATCAGTGTGGGAAGCATTAATGCATAAGATAAGAGAACAAAGGTGAGTCAAAGGGGTAGAGGAAATGGAGGAATATTATCACTGATAAAGAGTTTGTAAAATAAATGCCAAAGTACATACAAAACTTGCTGGTGTCACACACTAACTGTGACCTCTGGAGTTTCCCTTTCCATTAAACAGAATTTACCAAATCATGGTCAGTTTTGCGTTAGTCACCACCCCCCAACAAAGTTAAAAATATGCCCATCATTAGCATCTACTGTGTTAATGGGAAAACCCCAAGGAATTGCATAACTAACCCTGTGTGAATCTCTTACACATTTCTCCAGCATGGCTAGTTCCAAGTTTGGGCTATCTTTTTCTTTAAATATTTCACTCCAGTACTAAACCGTAAACAGTGACTTTTCTGTGAAAAAATAATTTCAGTTATATAAGACATGCCCTTATAGTTCATCTTTCCAAAATGAGTTTAAACATTTTATTATTAAGTTCTATGACAAAAGCATGACTCTCCATCCTTAAGGCTCACAGTATTTGGAAGTCAAAGTACCATCAGCGACTATGCAACTATGGGTGTACACTTAAGAGAGATTACACAGTCCAGGATGGCTGTACTACTATCTCTCAATCTGCCTGACCTTCTTACATGATGATTCGCATCTTATCTCCCATCAAAAGTTGGAGTGAGTGGTCCCTTTCCTTAATCAGAACAAGCTTGTAACTACAAAGGAAGTAAGGACTTAGGACTTCCAAAAGTTAGAGCCTGAAGAGCCATATAGCTTTTTTTTCCCCGTTTCATTGACACTAAGGAGTTTGGAAGGCATCCAATGCACTGTAAGGAAGCCCTGATTAATACCAGTACAAGAACCACACAGAGAGACCTCACACAAGTACTCCAGCTCAGTCCACAACTCCAAACGTCGCAAAGAACCATGCTGGGTATGGTGGCTCACACCTGTAATCCCAGCATTAAAGAAGGGACAACAAGAGGATCATTGAGAGGTAGAGGCCAGCCTGGGCTACAAGAGTGAGACACTGTCTTAAAACAAGAAAACAAAAGATTCTTCCAGATGTTCCAGTTCTCAGCCTGGGAATGATGCCAAGCCCACCCACCTTCCCAGATGAGGACCACAACTTGGTAGAATTCCACCAGACAGAGCTATTGTTCCCTGTCCAAATTCATGACCCATGGTCTGGGATGTTTGAGAGACAATAATATTGACTGTGACTGTTTGAAATCACTTCTTAAGCAACAGTGTGCCATTACAGACCCAAATTCCAAAAGCCATCCAAGTTGATTTGGGGTAAAAATTTCTTTTAAAAATCTGTTGATTTCCTGATATTAAAAGCACTTTTCTATTCTAGCTGTACTCTATAGATATTACTGTGACATTTTTTTTTAAAAATACACTTCTTGGTTTCTATGTTTGCTGGTAGTAACTACACTGCTTCTAGGAAAGCCTTGCCTGCAGCTGGTGGCTATGGCCCAGAACCAAGATGAACTGCCCTCTCTGTGGATGTGAACGAGTTCAGCTCAAGTCATGACCAGGACAGTCAATTGGGCAGAGTTGGACTGGTCATTGCTGCCATAGGATTTGTAGGCCTTCTAGGATTCAACTCCAAATGACAAAAAGACAACAACAGTAGTTGTCTGCCCTGCTGCTGAGAAGAGGAAACTACGGCAAGCTCATTGATGGTTTCTGCTCTTAAATCAGCCAAAGAGGGAAGAACATTCAGTTCCTATTAGTGCATGCATGAGCGCTGGCTTTTTGCAATAAAATGCCTCTGAGCTATTAAAGAAAATCTCACCTATGTTCTTTTTTTGAAAGCACTTTTGCAGAAAACATCCTATGATAGAGTACTATGGGATGTCCTCCCATTCAATGTTACCTCATCAATTGCCATTAACATTCATTACCTTTGAGGACAGCGAGGCAAGCTGTCCCCTAACAGTGCTCAGCACACAACCTCACGCTGGAGTAAGCTCCCTTGTTCTCCTCGTCTCAAAGCTGCTATTAGGCCAAAGCTGCTCTGCATTACCAATGTTTTCATTAAAGTGGAATTAAAAAGCTCATGGTTAGGAAGTTATCTGGCAACAGAGCCCGCCCAGATTTTTACCAAACGCCCATAATCTCTTACCATCGTCTTTATCCTCAGCTCCTCCAACAACTCTTTTTACATTCTTCACCTTACCAAGTTTTCCAGCTAAGTTTTTAGTCTTAATTTTCAAAGAAAATGTATTTTTGCATTCATATTTCATAGGTATTTTTATAGTCTCTGGTTGATTTTTGTGAAAGAATAATAGATGTGACTACTGTAGTAACTAGATTTCATAACAGCCTCCAGCGGCCCTCTCCTCAAGTATACACACCTTAATACAGTCCTCTTGCACGCTGACTAGGGTTGAGTTGTATAACTAACGGAACATCTCAGAAATGACCATACATGGCTTATGACACTGTCATAGAAGGCATTATGGCTTTTATCTTGTTCTCTCTGGGATGACTCACTCTGGGATGAGCCAACTGTCATGTCATAACGGCAGATGACTCCATAGCAAGACACGAAGGCCTCCTGCTGACAGCCATCATCAGCTTATCCACTGCAAGCGTGAGTCATGTTAGAATGACATCCATCAGCCCCAGTTAAGCACTCAGAGGACTGCAAACCCTCCCAGGAACTTGGTCACCACCTCCAAGAGATCTCTAAGTCACAGTTACTCTGATTAAGCTGAACAGAATCCCAGACTCATACACACTGGGGATTGACAAACATCCTTTGTTTTTGTTTTGTTTTGCTTTTTTGAGCTAGGGTTTCTCTGTGTAATCCCCCAGCTGTCCTGGAACTCACTTTGTAGACCAGGCTGGGCTCGAATTCAGAGATCCACCTGCCCCTGTCTCCCAAGTGCTGAGATTAAAGGCATGTGCCACCATGTCTGGCAATTTATTGTCTTTTTTAAAAACCAGTAAGTTTTAATCTATTATGAACTTAAAAACTAATGAAGGTAGTACAAACGGGTTTAGGAATGGATACCCAACACAACTGGTATGAACAGATTTGGGGTTAAATAAAGTTAGCAAATGGTATAGAAGATAAAGCTCAATGGTATGCTAGAAGACAGCCAACTGGCTCTGGTCACTCAACACTATGCAGTGGACATGCATCTGCATACATCTATGGAGGATACAGACAACACTGGTTTACCCAACAACTTTGCTAATCAGCAGTCCATGAAGAGAACGCCAAGCCATCAGGATATCATTGGGATGATAGTTGTTTCATTGTTATTTGTTTGTTTTGTTTTTGTTTTCCAGAGCAAATACTGATGCAGCTTTTTTTCTTAGTTCCAAAATTCCCCCTTTCCTGCACTTTCTATGACAGTGGGTGGAATGCCTTTATGTGTTTCCTTTTCTAGTGTGTACCATAAAGATCTCAGAAGTGTCCAGTCAAGGCAACTGACCAAACTACCCACC
>CABHPH010077484.1:15000-29185 GCA_902168325.1 Peromyscus nudipes
ACACACAGAGAGAGAAAAAAATCCACACTTGAAAAAAATATAAAGCATGAATATGAATATTAAAATCCCATTCATGTAGTATCTGTTAAAATAAACAGAGGAACCAGAACACTAATAGAGTTGCTCGTGTACATGTGTTTCAGGAGTGGATAACCTATTAGGCAGCTTGACTCCGGAGAAAACGGATTCTTCCTTTCAGCAGCCATTGATTGACCAAAGCTCTTGACCTAGAGGTGGGACCTTGTGGAATTTCCTGTTTATATTGGCATATCAATAGGCTATGTGGTATGTGTGTGCATGTATGTGCGTGTGTGTGTGTGCGCGCGCGCGTGTAAGCGCACGCGTGCAACAATAATAACTGAAGAAGAAAAGATCATGAATTTGAAAGGAACTAGAGGGAAACAAAGGAGGGGTTAGAAGAGGAAGAAAGATAGATGGAAGTAAATACTCAAAAGTTTAAAAATGAAAAAATTAAACAATAGCATCTAAGTATATGGCCAACATTAACAGATTATAATTCATCTCCTGTTTATGTATACTCAAAACTATATATGTTTATGAAGTTAGATTCTACTTACAAAAATATCCAGTAATAAATCAGCCAGGCATGGTGGCACACAACAGTAATCCCAGCTGAAATGGGAGAATCACTGTGAGGTTAAGGCAAGCCCAAACTACGATGTGAGACCCTGCATTGATTTTTTTTAATCAAAATTATTATCAAGGAATTTGAAATAATTTGAAGATGCCTATTTAATATTCTCATTTTACATAGAAACATCTAAGAAAACGTGTATGTGTATGTGCATGCACACACACACACACACACACACATTTTTAAAAGGCTCCTGGTCCTGACTCAGTGATTAAAACTTGAAAGCAAGCATCATGACACAAGTCACGCAATCTTCAATCTAATGGGACAACTTGGTGTTCTGTGGCTGCTCTTAAAACTCAGCTTCCCAAGTCCTGAAAACTGTCATTAACACCAACAATGATACAAAATGAGAGTATGATTTATATAAATGTACTCAATATAATTGGTGAAAAGGCCATTTATTGTGACTGATGCATTCACTGAATTCAAAAGGTAAATTACTGAAGATCCAGGCTTCCTGCAGGAGTAGGAGATTAACTACATGGAAATCGAAGAAAGGCTAAGGGAAACACCGAGTTCACATGTGGAGAAAATATTAAAAGCATCTCACTGCAGGCAATAAGCTCAAGCAATGTATTTGTGGAGCCAGTTCTAACATTCATTAGGTGTTATGAAAAGGAGCAGTACAGACCCAGGGGCGTGGGATATCAGGCTGCTGGCAGCAAAATGAAAACCAATAATAAAGGGACCACTCTTGAAACAGAGCACAGGGACCGTTCATCAACACCAGCAATCCAGCAATGCCCCGGACCCACGGGAAGCACATGGGTGCAAATGACCATAAGAGAGCCTTGTGAAAAGGTAGAAAGGAAAACTATAACACAGCATCAACCTGAAAAGGATCCAAAAATTCCAAGGAGCATTGGCATCTTGATGGACGGGGTGGAATATGCAAGTAGGGTGGCCATCCTGAAGATGTTATTGGAGAGACCTCACAAACATCTGCACTTAAAAAGAATCCTTTTGTACCGCCAGAGTTCATGGAGACCCTTGCTGCCCATTCCTTTAAAGGTTTTTTTAGACTTTAGTGTTTCTATTAGCTGGAAAATGTGGGATGTCAAATCATTTCTAGTGGTCACCAGAGCCTGTTCCCTCAAAGGATGCCATCATGCTACCTTCCTTGCTGATGAGCACATCTTCAGAGGTCATCTTAAATGGTAGCTCCTAGCGACATCTCCCTCCAACTTCCCTGGAACACTTACCTCTCCTCTTCAGCTCTGTACTGTATGTGACACTGATTTCCTTGTCTATAGTTACATGTAGACATGGCTGTGTTCCTCCCTGAGCTGAGGCCTTTTAAGAGTTATAGCCAACTCCCTTCCTCCCTTATAGTCAAAGCCTTTGGTATCAGACATTAGGCTCCACAATAGGTGGGATAAATAGAAGGGCTCTAACTAGATGGGGAGCTAACTAGTCCTTATGAATGGATGTCCTACAGCCTGAATAGATTCTGTTGAGGGTGTTGACGTCACAGTAGTCATCCTAAAGCAAAAGTGTTGGCACTAGATTGTTTGAGCAGATCCTGAAAGTGTCTTAGACAAAAACAATGCTCAAGAAATACATGAGCACAAATGAGGAGGTAGAGAAGTAAAGGCACAAGGACAGTAATGAGAAAGACAGGGAGTGAGGACATTTTAAACAATATTAAGTCTTTTAAGCCATGATGTGAGGTCTCTCCATCTCTTAGTGTCTTCAATGGTTTGTTTTGCAGTGTTTTTTACTGTAGAGATTGTTCACATCCGTATTCATATATGCATGTGTTTTAATATACATACATATATATGTGTGTATGTTATACTGTAAATGGAATTGCCTTCTTGAGTTCTGTCATAATTGGCATATTGAAAAACTATTATATTTTCATGTTAATTTTGTATCCTGCTACTTTGCTGACTTAGTTAGCTTTAATGATCTCTTCATGGGCTCTCTAGGTTTTCCTATGTGTATAATCACACACCATTAGAAACAGGGAGAACCTGACTTTTTCTTTTCCTACTTGTATGAATTTCATCTCTGTCTCTTGGCTTATTGCTAAAGCTGCAATTTCTTGTTCTACATATTGAGTAAGTGCAGAGGGATTGGACATCCTCGTGGTGTTCCTGGTCTTATTGTGTCCCTGTTCCTCCAAGCACATCACAGTCAGTCTTATTTCCATCAACATACCAGTGACATTCGTTCATAGAATTAGAAAAAAATCAAAATTTATATAGAATCACAAAATATCCAGAACGGCCCAAGCAACTGAGCAAAAAGAGCAAAATTAGTGACGTTACAATACCAATTTCTAGATAATACTACTGTACACCAAAACAACAGAAACTGCATGCAGACCAATAGGCTAGAATACAGAACCCAGAAATAAACGCCTAAATCCACAGTCAACCAATTCTCCACTGAAGTGCCAAAAGCATACACTAGTGAATGGCTAGCATCTTCAAAAAACGGTGGGAGAAAGACTAGATATCCACATGCAGATGATTAAAACTTGATCCTCATCTCTAACCCTCTACAAAAATCAAACTAAGAAAGGGGACCAGCGGGAGCAGGAAGAGAGGACAAGAGTAGGGGACTGAATAGGAGCAAAATACAGTATATGCGTGTAGGAAATGTCAATGAGATACTCTATTTTGTACAGTTGATATACACTAATTTAAAAAGAAAAAAATCTCGAAGTTGATAAAAGATCCTAAAGTAGGATCTGAAACTACAAGAGAAAACATTTCTAGATACTGTAGACAAGTTTTGGTTTCCTGGATAGGACTCAGGAGCACAAGAAATTGAAGATTGACAAAGGAAAACACATCAAATGAAAAGGTTTCTGAACAGCAAGAGAAACCATCAGCAGAGCAAACAGACAATGTACAGAGTGGGAGAGACCTTAGCAGTTGTTCATCTGGCAGATGGTTAACAACCAGCATATGTAAAGAACTGAAAAACAACAAAAATGAGTAATCCAATTTTTTAATGCCCAAGAGACTAAATAAACACATCCCAAAAGCAGAAATACAAATGGCCAGTAAGTACTGAAAAAGTGTTTGTTATCACTAGCCATCAAGAAAATTCAAATCAAAAGTACTGTAAGATTCTGTATTTCCCCCAATTAAATGGCTATTATATAACAAACAAAAATGACAAATTCTGGTCAGCAGGATATGGAGAGGGAAAAAAAAACATTTCCACACTACTGGCGGGGATGTAAATCCAAACAGTCACTATGGTAAACAGTTGTCCCCTTCCTGGGTATCCATGCAAAGGACATGAAATCATCATATGAGAAACACACACACCTGTTTGTTGTATCACTAATGACAAAAGCTGAGGCATGGAATCAGCCTAGATGCCTGGACATAGATGTACCAATTGCTTCGTTGTTGTTGTTGTTTTGTTTTTAAAGGAAAGAGTGAAGGAGATGGAGAGAAAGAGGAAAGAAAGAAGGAAGGAAAACAGGAAGAGAGGAAAGAGACAGACACAAAATTAAAAGGAATCAATGAGGGAAGAAACAATGGAGTGAGAAAAAGGTGATGGATTCATACACAATGCAAACATGTGTGGGAGTAGCACAGTTAACTTCATTATTGTGTATAATTAACTTTAATAAAAACAAGTTCATCAGAAACTAAGAAAAGAGAAAGAGAAAAAGGGTAGAAAGGGAAAGAAGGGAGGGAGGAAGGAGGAAGAGAGAGATAGAAGGAAAAAGAATTCCTTTTTTGCAAGACCTGCTCAGACCAGGCCCACATATCCTGCCCATGCAACGGGGTTTAGCATGGTCAAGGAGGAAGTGCTGTGGACCATCAGAGAAAAAACTCCAGTCTGGTGTTTGCGAGCGGGTATCACTCTCATATACTCGGCCATCAGTTTCCTTCTATATCAAACACCTTGTAGTGTCTCACACACACACACACACACACACACACACACACACACACACACACACATCCTCATTCTGGTGACCTCTTCAATGGGAGCCACTTCTTCGTACCTTCTTGGTCCTGGAAAATGTGGGCATTTGTAACCACCAAATACAATCAACTCACTTGACTAAGGTGAAAAGCAAAGCTTGGAGAGTTCATGGTTTACACAATGACACTTGCCCAAATTCTCAATTCTAACCAATATGGCTGCTAAAAATTCCACTGGGAAAGACCAGGCTTGAGTACTGGATCAGGAGTTGCCTGAGAGTCTCTCCACAGCAAGCACCTGCCCCACTACCTTTCTGTTAGCATGGAGAGGATGAAGGCTTCCTCCAGCTCTTCTATCACAGGGCAGCTGTTTCTTACAATTATTCCTTCCACTGTATCATCAACTGCCCATGAAGTTGCTCTCAGCGACCTCAACGATGAGTTCTTAGCTATGTTTCTTTAAATGCGTATTGTATTTTAGCACCAGCAACTGCAAAAGAATTACTTGGAGGATTATGCTTTGTCCCAGATGGCCAGCTCCACATTTATTACAACATGCTTGGCTTAGAGATTAAAACATTAATTTTTGTCGGAGGACTAAAACAAACATCTCAAAGAGAGCAAGCCTAGCTACCCCCAGACTGCAGAAAAAAGAGCTAAAACAAACAGCTTGCTTGTGCACAATTATCCTACCTCAGAGTTTTTCTGCTCAAATTGAATGTGCAGACAAAATTTTTCACTTTAAAATTCAGTAATCAGACACTTATTCCAAATTATTTGCTGCTGAGTTTAGGAAATTATTATTTTTTCCCACTTGTAAAGAGGATTTAGTGAATGTACTCTGGTTACTATAAAGATGGATGCTTATTAAGGTATCATTTTCACACAATTAAAGACTTACTGAAATACATTGGACAAGCCACTACTCTCTCCCATATGATACAATCAGCAGCAGCACGAGGAAGAACTCTACTTAGAAATCCATCCTTGTTAGATCCATCATGGCTTGTGAAAAGTCAAATAAGCTAAATTAGATGCCTCCTAAGGCCTTAATATGTTATGCAATGAAAACTCCGTGAAAAGGCAAATGTGAGGGACTTTCTGGATTTGAAATCATCATCTGTAGGCAGTCATTGTTTCTCATTATACCTGGCATTTTGATTAGGAAAGTAGAAAGAAATCAGATGGTTATCAAAGATAAAATGCTGAGATTATTTGACTCAGGCAGGTTTGACCATTCTGTGTATTTTACTTTAGAGGTCCTTGGAAGGAGTCTGGTGGAGGATCCACCTTGGCTCCTTCCAAACAGTCTTATGTTTTTTCCTAAGTATTTTCTTTTCTTTTGGCTTTTTAAGATGGAGTTTCTCTGTGTATCCCTGATGTCCTGGAACTCACTCTGTAGACCAGGTTAGCCTCAAACTCACAGAGATACACCTGTCTCATGCCTAATGCCATGGCCATTAAAGACATGGGCCACGACCGCCCAGTTTTTCTAAGTATTTTAAAGATCCATATGTCCTGCCTTGGGCCCTCCTTGTTACCTAGCCTTTCTGGGTCTGTGGATTGTAGCATGATTTTACTTTGATTTTACCTTTACTTTACAATTAATATCCACTTATGAGTGAGTACATACCATGTTTGTCTTTCTGGGTCTGGGTTACCTCACTCAGGATGATTTTTTTTTCTAGTTTCATCCATTTGCCTGAAAATTTCATAATGTCATTCTTTTTGAAACAGCTGAGTAGTACTCCATTGTGTATATGAACCACATTTTCTTTATCCATTCTTTGGTTGAGGGGCATCTAGGATGTTTCCAGGTTCTGGCTATTATAAAGCTGCTATGAATATAGTTGAGCAAGTGTCTTTATGGTATAATTGAGCATCCTTTGGGAATATGCCCAAGAAGAGTATCACTGGGTCTTGAGGTAGATCGAGTCACAGTTTTCTGAGAAACCGCCATATTGGAAATGGGAAAGTGAGGGATCGGGAAGGGGGATGGGTGAAGGAGGGGAGCACTGAAAGAAATGACTGGAAAGGGGGATTTTTCAGGGTCAGGTAGAAACCTGATGCAAGGAACACGCCCATGAGTCTACGAGAACGACCCCAGGTAAGTGGAGGGCCCTAGCAATAGTAGATATGGAGCCTGAACTGGCCATCTCCTGCGATCAGATTGGTGACCACCCCAACTGTCATCAGAGAGTCTTCATTCAGTAACTGATGGAAACAGATGCAGAGACCCACAGCCAAACTTTAGGCCAAGCTCTAGGAATCCTGTGGAAGTGAGGGAGGGAGAAAGGATTGTTAGAGCCAGAGGGGTCAAAGAAATCACAAGAAAACCCACAGAAACAACTGACCTGGCTCATAGGAGCTCAGAGTCTGAACCAACAATCAGAGACCCTGCATGGGACCAACCGAGGCCCTCTACATACATGTGACAGTTGTGTAGCTTGGTCTACTTGTGGGACTCCTAACAATGGGAGCAGGAGCTGTCCCTAATGCTTTGGCTGGCTCTTGGGAACCTATTCCTCATACTGGATCCCCTTGTCCAACCTAAATACAAGGGAAGTGCTTGGTCTTACTGCAACTTGATATGCCATGCTTTGTTGACACCCATAAGAGGCCTGCCCTTTCTGAATACAGACAGAGGGGGAGTGGATTGGGGGAGCGTGCAAGAGGGGAGATGGGAGAAGAGGAGGAAGGGGAAACTGTGGTTAGGATGTAAAATAAATAAACAAATAAATAAAACATTCACTTCTTTGATGTGTACGAGTGTTTGTTTTGCCTGCATGTATGTATGTGTACCATGTGTAGGGTTCAGAGGACAAGGTCAGATTCCCTAGAACTGAAGCTGCAGGTGACTGAGTTACCATGTCTGTGCCAGTAACCAAACCCAGGTCTTGTGGAAGAGCGAGTGCTCTTAACCAGGAGGCCAGCTCTCCAGCCCAACACCAAAGGCCTTTTCAAAGGTCAGCCAGCCGCTCAGGATGCTGAAACAGAAGAAGCATCACTGAGTCCAGGAGCTTGAGAGCAGCCTGGGCAAGGTAGAGAAGCATTGTCTGGAGAATAAATGTTCAAGATACTGAAGAATACAGGAGTACTTTTAAAACCACCATCCTTCTTTTTTCTTTTCTTTTCTTTCTTTCTCTTTTTCCCCCTTTTTTACAAACTACAGCACATAGCATTTGGGAAAGAGGGTGAACCAGGGCTTGGGTGGGGGTGGGGGAATTTTTTTTTAATTTTTTGGTTTTTTTGTTTTTTGGCATTTTGTAAAGCTAGCTAGTAAACAAGTGTCAAAAAAAACCACAAACACTTATTTGCACACACAGGGGAAAAATGTTTTTAAATTATTTCCAGCAATTATAAACTATAAACATTTTAATAAATAGAATAAAATTATTCTATGTTCTGACAAGAATGCAATGAAACATTTAATTAGTTTATCTGATTAGATAAACCAGATCTTTGTCAACTGACTACCCGTAATCTACTGGACTTAGAGGCCCTATTGGAAACAATAATGAGTGACTAATTTAAAAAAAAAATGTTTACTGGAAAGATGCAGACACAAATGTGGACACACAAATCAGTGATTATGAAGTTCTCACATAAACAAAATAAAATCAATCCCTAGCATGCCCCAGATGGACAACTCAACTGGTGAGCGTGATGGAGTCTGAGTTCCTCAACACGGGACTTAGCTCTAGGAGAAGTTTCCCAAGCAGGATGCTTACTATCTGAAACGTGACTCCACAACCTCCATGTTGTCTCACACCTTCAGAAACCATCACGTCCAAATACGGTCAATGCTTCTTCTAAGCCCTTAACGCTTCTGTCAGCAATTCTCTTCATGTCCTGATCCCAGTTACTATGGCTTCCTACTGCCTGGTCATCCCATCATTCTATCAAGGAATGTGTGTTTCTCTAAATAACCAACCAGCTGTCAAAGTTGGAGGCCCAAAATGAAGCCCCTGGTCTGTCCAAGGTCTCTTTCTTCAGCACCTCTGGCAAGAGAGGTTCACTTTAAACAAACATCCTGTCTTGAAGTTCTCATTTGTACCGAAACCTAATTCAGAGTGGAGTGAGAAGGTTTGACCATCATTACTGGTTCATAAGGAGTGGATGTCTCTGGTCCAGGTCTCCCAATGCTACTGCTTAGCCCAGGAAATGAAAAGACATCAGACAAACACAAAGTAAAATAAAATAAAAAAATTCCAAACCATCAATTGATTACTGGTAAAATGGGCCAAAGCATATCAATATGGTGGTCTTGTCACCTGCAGGATGTCGATGTTTAGGAAAGGAGTTGCCTTCAACACTGTGTGGCCACTCTCAGAGGACCCAACAATGACGACAGCGGACCCATCCTAGCCTTCCCACCCACCTGAGCTTAGTGTGACCTTGCTACAGCAGCTTGCTTGCTTCAGGTACAGCCACTGCCAACAGAGGTGGGCTGCTAAGGAAGAGGCTCCAGGAGCTCACACTGGCTTAGAACTTGGCATCATACAGAGCTCATCCATTAGCCCATCCAAAAAACACTACTGCCTACCAAACACGCTGCCATCTGCTCATTTCACAAAGATCACTTATCTTATGAAGCTGCTTTTCCTACCATTGAATTGCCCCACATCATAAGAAACAGGCTGGAAGGAGAAGCCAGTGATGGCCTCCAACAGTCCTCTATATTCCAGGGAGGAAGCTTCATTCCAACTAAGAGTCAATGTTATGACATTCCTGAAAAGAGATGGGGTAGTACGGGTCTCACACAGCTCAGGTTTGACTGTGTCTCCACAACTCAGCTCCTGCTGCCTCAAGAAAGGGCCTTGTGGAAGAACACCTTAATGTTCACATTACCAGAATGATGTGCCTCCGTGGTTCATGTTACTTCAAGCAGTGTGAGCTGCTGTCAGGAAAGGAGGGTGCATGAAAAATGCCACAACTCAGCTTAATAAGATTACTTGGAGCATATAAAGGAAAAAATCATGACGAGGTGGGAAAAATTAGCATGAAATTAGGCTAGAACTGTGGATACAAGATGCCTTGCTGTTGTGGGATGTTCTGTATGCTGTAAATGTGTTGCTCTGATTGGTTAATAAATAAAGTACTGATTGACCAGTAGCCAGGCAGGAAGTATAAGTGGGACAAAAAGAGAGAATTCAGGGGACAGGAAGGCTGAGTCAGGAGACACTGCCAGCCACTGCCATGAGAAGCAGATGTTAAGATACTGATAAGTCACGAGCCACGTGGCAAGGTATAGATTTATAGAAATGGGTTATTTTTTTTTTTTTTTTTGGTTTTTTCAAGACAGGGTTTCTCTGTGTAGCTTTGCGCCTTTCCTGGAACTCACTTGGTAGCCCAGGCTGGCCTCGAACTCACAGAGATTCACCTGGCTCTGTCTCCCGAGTGATGGGATTAAAGGCGTGCGCCACCACCGCCCCACAAAATGGGTTAATTTAAGATATAAGAACTAGATAGCAAGAAGCCTGAGCCATTAGGCCAAACAGTTTAAATAATATAAGCGTCTGTGTGTTTATTTGAGTCTGAGTGGCTGCTGGCCCGGGCAGGACTAGAGATAACTCCAGCCACACCTTGCAATAGTCAAGGTGGGTAGGTTGGTCCAGCAAAATGTCTGCACTATCATACAAGCAAAATTTTCTTTTATTGAAGTGTTTCTGGAGCATTTGTTATGATGGGCATTACACTGCTAAGTGTTTTGGAACCCTTAGCTGGGGAAGAAATCATCTTTACTGATCATTTCCCTGTGAAGTATAGCAGCTTAAACAGGTGGAAAGTACCAAGACCCTTGCTGGCTGTGGAAGTAGCAGAGTGTAGCCTCCCAGCAATGTGGGATGGTGTTCACTGGTGGCATCTGGCTCATGTGGCTGGTGTTTGTCCTACTTCTGCAATGCAATAGAGTTGGGATGTCTTCAGAACACAGAATGGCTTCACAGCAATCACACAAACAATTCTGATGCTCAGGCCATTGACATGCGCCTCAGAGTCCATTGAAGGCTGTGCCTGCTTGTATTTAAGGCCAAATGCTGAAGGTACATGTTTCCAATACAGAACAAACTCTCAACAAAAAACACAACATGTCTCCCTGACCCCCAATTTTTTTTTAAAGTTAAAAATCCATGTCCTTTGGCTCCCAATACATTATTGGCCGTGTCTCTACAGTTCCAGAAGATACCATTGTTGAAAACATCTGGAACTGTCTAACTCTACAGGGAAAAGGTCTAGGACCCATTGGTGGGTTGGGTTGGGTTGGATATTTCTTTTCAGTTTCTCATGGATGTTGGGCATTGTGCAGACATGTACACAGGTGGTGACATCACCTGTCTGTTTCCTAAGCCAGTGAGGTTGGGGGAGAGGTTTGCCAGAGTTTGTCTGCCTCTGGGATTTTTTTTAAAAAAAAAAATCAGAAGGCAGAATGGAATGGATGCATCGCCAATAATGCATTTCTGAGTTTTCTTGTTAAAAAATATTCTTTAAAAAGTTTACAAAAGATAATAATATGGCCAATTTGTCGCATAAAATAACTTTCTGTGTATAAATTATTCCTAAAAAAGAAAAAACTGTTTATATTTTTTTAAATCAGTAGATGAGAAAATTTCAATGTTTTTGTATATTCTGTCGTAAGAATTTATTCCTGTTACTGTGACATACTTGAGATTCTTTACATTATGAAAAAAGAAATTTTGTCTGTTTTAAATGGCTGAAGCCAAAGCCATTTGAGTTTCTATTACTCTGCTTTTTTCTAGTAGTTAAAGTACCACATGGGTTAAGTTAAATAAAAGAATTCTGTATGCACAAAAAAAAATTAAAAAATTTAAAAAAGAATAAATGTTCAAGCAGAAACCCAGGTTTAATTTCTTTAGTTATGCAATCAATAAGCATCAGCAAGAAAGCTGATGTCATGTGCTAGGCTTCCTCTGTGACTCTCATCATTAAGATCTCAGGTGATGTAGCTTTCAGCCACATGAGTCTAAGTTTTAAAAATCTCTGCCAACAGTTTGACTTGGAGCTTTTACTAGCTGCTAAGTCTACCAGACCTGAACTTCAAATATAGGCACATAGATACTGGTATCCACAGCTACAGATACACTAGAACCATGAGATCTCAGGGAGTCAAACAGTGCGTTACCCTATACAAATATTTTCAGCAGCCAACAGTCTTGCTGTCTTAATAAATTAACACTGAGTTTTTTCTCACCAGGCCTCTTCAAAGGTCACGTATGAGTCCCTTGTGGAAACAGTGAGTAAAAGGCCTCACATTCCCATGTTGGATTTGTCTACAGCATTCAAAATAAAAACAGTTCAATTCAAGATGCCAATTGCAGTTTACTTACTTCCATGAAAACAATCTTTAGGTCCCTTTTTTTAAATAAAGCTTTATTTGTTTGGCTAAACATAGAGCAATAGTACATACCACTCCAGAAGACTTTCTTGTTATGACTGGTAGAAGAACACTGGCAGCAGTCTGTAGCGGGTGATGGGTGGAGGAAGGGAGAAGTCGTCCTTCCATTCTTTAGAAAAAGTTCTAAATGCTGTCCATTTCCTCATTGGAGCAGAAAAACCAAGAGACGTGCTGTGAGCTGAAGAGAACTAACCAAAGCTGTTTCTGTTTTGGAAAAATGCCCAGGTGGTAACACTTGATGGAGAGCATAATTTGCTCAAGACAATCAGTTGAAACAAACAATTTGCTCAACAATCTCCAAAGTGGAATCTGCAATATTATTGTGGGAATTTTAAACAAAATCTTAGATTCACTAGAAAATGGTGACATTTATGTAACAAAACAGATATGCACTAAACAACCTAAGTGGCATTTGATTGGCGTAGCATCTCATCATTCCCATTTTCTCTCCTTGAACTGGAAGACAGAAGGTGACTTTAGCAAACACTGCAACCTAAAAGTCCATGAATACTTCTTACTCTGCTGAACTAATGAATGTCTGCAACCCCTGCAGATGGCATCTTTGCTCTTCAAAAATCAAATAATCCTGCCTTGATTTCCTTTGATGATGGGCTGTAAGGAAGTGTAAGGAAATAAACTCTTTCCTCCCCAAGTTGCTTTGGATCGTGGTGTTCTACCACAGCAATGGAAAGCTGAACAAGACAACATTCAACAAGCAAACAATGGCTAGGATCTGTAAAGAACCGCAAACATTAAATACCAAAACTCAAATCATCTCATCAAAAAATGGACTGGTAAACTGAAGACACACTTCTCCAAGGGTGAAACACAATAGCCTGTAACTATTCAAAGGAACCAATATAGCAATGCTAACGAGGGGTAGATGTGGAGAAATAGAAACTTGTAAGCACAGCGGGTGGGAATGCAAACTGATGGTACTACACCTGCCACGTTGGGTATCGGTGTTGGGGGTCCCAAAGAAAACTAAGGAACCACTACATGCTTCAG
Source organism: Peromyscus nudipes (assembly GCA_902168325.1). NCBI lineage: Eukaryota > Metazoa > Chordata > Mammalia > Rodentia > Cricetidae > Peromyscus > Peromyscus nudipes. Next base: position 27,980 of record CABHPH010077484.1, read on the forward strand.
CTATAGCACTCCAACACAGGCCCCAGAGGATTCTAAGTCAGCAAACAACACAGATACTTGTACATCCATGTTTACTACTATTATACTCACAATAGGTAGGATACAGAACCGGCCTAGATGTCTTTCAACATATAAATGCATAAAGAAAATGTGGTGTGTATATGTACACTGGAATTTGATTGCACTGTTGTAGAATATTATTTTAAGGTGTGTTACTTTGGTTTATGTTACATTTGTTTAACTCTGTGAAACAGTGTTACTGTGCCTGTCTAAAACACCTGATGGTCTAATAAAGAACTGAGCAGCCAATAGCAAGGCAGGAGAAAGGATAGGAGGGGCTGGCAGGCAGAGAGAATATATAGAAGGAGAAACCTGGGAGGAGAGAAGAAGGAAGAAGTAGCTAGAGAAGAAGGAGGAGGACTTCAGGGGCCAGCCACCCAGCAAGCCACGGAATAAGAGTAAGATTTACAGAAGTTAGAGAATGGGAATAGCTCAGAGGCAAGAGCTCGATGGGTTAATTTAGGTTAAGAAAAGCTGACAAGAGACTAAGCCAAGCTAAGGGCGGGTATTCGTAATTAAGACTAAGCCTCCAAATGTGATTTATTCTGGAGCTGGGTGATGACTCATCCTCTGGGCCCCCAAAAAAGAGCAAAAACAAACAACATTGAACTCTACAGAGTAAGTTCCAGGACAGCCAAGACTACAAAGAAACTCTGTCTCAAAAAACCAAAAAAAAAAAAAAAAAGAAAAAAAAAGAAAAAGAAAAAAAAAGGGAAAGAAAGAAAGCAGAATAAATGAAAGTGGAGACTATGATGTTAAGTGAAAGAGGACAGACTCTGAAAGATAAGAAGTGTGTTTTCTCATATGCAGAACATAGGGGTGTGTGTGTGTGTGTGTGTGTGTGTGTGTGTGTGTGTGTGTGTGTGTGTGTAAAACATTAAAGTAGAAAAGGGAAGAAGTCCAAACAGGAGTCAGGGAACAAGAGAAAGTAATAAAATACAAGTCATGAAAGCAGAGGGCAGTTTAAGGCGAGGAAGGGACAGCAGGAGAGGGAGTGAGGATGAGGGAAGGAGAGGAAAGAAGATCAAAGCAGATGATGTGCATGGATGAAGGTGTCACACAAGAAAACCCACTTCTTTTCATAGCAACACAAAAGGAAAAGATCTAGGAATAAAAGCAAATAATATTGACCAGAGGGGGGGGGGG
>CABHPH010077499.1:0-45835 GCA_902168325.1 Peromyscus nudipes
AGAGAGAGAGAGAGAGAGAGAGAGAGAGAGAGAGAGAGAGAGAGAGGTGGGCGGATCTTCATCTGTTGGGGTTATACCAATATTTTATCCTGCTGAGACTCATCTAAAGAAACAGCATCATGAAATGTCACAAAAGCCATTGAACTTTTAAAATAATAGTCACAGTTCTTTGTATCTATCAGCTTTAGAGAAATATAAAAAGACATAATTTGTGAGAAAAGAAAATTAAATCAGACATAGAGGTAAGTTGCCCTGTTTAGATTATTTCTTCTTGAATTCACCTTACTTATGGTTAATGAAAATTGTCAGTCCAGTGATAATTCATCTAAATGTTCATTTGAATATTCATTTAAATGCATTTACTCTTCAGCAGGAAGTAAGAGGGTGAAAATTGTGTTAATCTATAATTGTTTTTTTAAAGGAGAATTTATCTCGAGTGACTATTACCCCATTTTCTGCTTGCTTTGTTGGAAAGAAAACCTGACATCAGGGCATGAGTTCAAATACCCTACAACTTGAGAATAAGTCTTTAATGAACGGAACCAATGAGTCTCATCCATACATTAGCATATTGCTGTAGACTCTGAGACTTATAGTCATCAATTTTGTTGTTCAGCTTTCTCATTTTATGATCTGCAAAGCCATAAAGCACATGTAAGTCACCTCTGTCTTCTACCTTGAGCTCATGTAGTTGGCATCAAAATTATTATAGGTTTCATTTTTAAATAAACCATGTCATTAATTTTTGCAAAGTTGAGAAGGCCTCACACAGAACTGTTAGACCATAAATAGCTAGATTTAATTTCTTTAATTTAACTGATTAACTTTGTGAGTTTTCACAGGATTTCAACACATAATTAAATATTTTATATAAAAACACATCATTTTTTAGTTTGTCTCTAGAATTTGTGTCTTGTACTTATTTTATATATCTTGGATGAATTTAAAATAAAATCCTTGACTTTTGCTTCTTGTTTTGGTTGGGGAAAAAGTACACCATTAGTGTGCTACGTAGACCTCAGATTTTTATGAAGAATCAGAGAATAGCTGAAGTGAAAACAACTTTTATGTGTCAAACCATAGACATGAAACATATTAGTATTTTGGGGATTTATATGCTGACAAGGAACAGAGACGCCGTCAATGACACTGTGCTTTGTTCAATGAAAGGTCTCCTGGAGCCAGAGTTGAATTCCTTTCTGTCGGGTCAGAGTTTACTGTGCTTAATGCTGTTTGTATCCCCACAAGACTAAAGCACAGGTAAAAGTATGTTGCTCAGCATTTTGCCCAGTGCTTGGGAAAGGCACAAGCTCCAAAAGAACTTAAAAGGAAAGCAGGCACAAAGTGGTGTCATCCTTCATCTCTAATTTGAACACAGTGCCATGGGTACAATGTTGAAGGATTTTTTAAGCTGACATTTACAGTTAACTATATTTTTCATTGCTCTGAGAGGTAGATAATAAGCTCCTACTAATAAGGCTGTGCATGGGAGGAGAAAAGTGATGCTGACATGTCACTCAAGTCTTTGCTCTCCTCTTAGCATCATCTTTTCAAGGCTCCAGCTTACAAAGAGCAAACAAGAGACCTCATTCTTGACAGAGGGTCTTTTCTTAAGATCTGTATTTCCTATGGAGATATCTCCCTTTCACTTCTACTATGTCTACATTATTTAATAGAGGAAATCTGAGATCACGCCTCATGAGATATCTCGGCGCAGCCTTGCAACCAAAAAGAGTACTCAGGCAAACACACAGGGACAACAGTGATCAGCTACTAGAAAATGTAGCTTTCCTTCTTAAGAATTATAATTAACATTAATGTAAATACTGTAAATTTGTGATTTGTCCACATTAGGCATATGTTTTCAGAATATTTATTGAATATGTTTAAAGTGATAAAAGCATGGAAAATATGACAGATTTTTGCATCATCTCATACAGGGATTTAATAGACATAAAATCATAGAACCAAATAAGACTGACATATGAACTGAAATTATATTCAAATTTAATAAACTCTGTTATCACTCACTGTGATTTCTTTTTAAAGTTCAAAGTCTTTAATCTAATAAGAGATCCAGAGATAATCTTCTTTCCTTGGTTTTGGTGTATTTCAGCCTTTATGAAAACAATGAATGGTAGCTTTTAGTTAATTATGTTTACAAGAAATACAATCCTGATTTTATTTTCTTAAGAATTTAATGAGCTGGGCGGTGGTGGCTCATGCCTTTAATCCCAGCACTCGGGAGGCAGAGCCAGGCGGATCTCTGTGAGTTTGAGGCCAACCTAGTCTCCAAAGTGAGTTCCAGGAAAGGCGCAAAGCTACACAGAGAAACCCTGTCACGAAAAACCAAAAAAAAAAAAAAAAAAAAAAAAAGAATTTAATGAAGTCGTGTAGTGGTGGCACACGCCTTTAATCCTAGCACTTGGGAGGCAGAGGTAGGTGGATCTTTGTGAGATTGAGGCCATCCTGGTCTACAGAAATAGTTCCAGGACAGCCAAGGCTGCACAGAAAAAACCTGTCTCAAAAAAAAAATGATAGGAAGGTGTTACTATCTTTTAGAAAGAAATAATGAGCATTGTGGAAATTAAAATGTGCAGAAGTGCAGACACTGCTGATAAATTACAAGGATGGTCTAGGAAACAGATTCTGTACCCTGCCCTCCCAGGGAGCTCTCTCATTTCCACCCCTGTCTCTACCAGTTCAGAACCACTGAAGCAAAGTTCTAAAAGGCCACATAGTTTACACAGATTCACTAATAAGCTGCTTGGGGACTGGAAGTAGACATTAGGTGAAGGGATAGGAATCTGATTTTTTAAAATTTATTTATTCTTTGCTATTTTTTCCAAAACAAATTATCTGAAGATATCATCTGGGAATATTGAGCCCAGTTTGGAGGGCAATTAAAATATGACCTTTGAGCAAATGACATGTTTTTATACCAGATTTTCTCCCTGTTCACTAAGTAGACATTTGCAGAAAAAGATAAATGAAGAATGAGAGATTAGATTTGAATTATTCGTAAGAATCAATGTAACACCTATTATGTTCTGGGTATTGATTGTAATTCCTATCAATTTAATTAATTCCAGTTGGTTTTGAAATCTCCTCTAGAGATTCCCCAAACAAGTTTGAACTTAGATAACTACTCCTTCCAACACATCTAAAAGTACAGGTTGTAAGAGTTTGAAAAGTTTCCCGACCCCTTTTTGGAAAGTTTGAAGATCTCTGACTACTGCATAAGTAAAACCCTTCAGTTTAGCCTTTCTTGTTCTTTTAGCATGGCCTCTGAGCCAGCAGCATTAGCAGCATAGGAAGCCTTGTCAGACTGCAAAGATCTCACTTCATGGCAGAGCTAGAATTGGAAGCTCTGCTACAAGGCTCAGCAACCAGAATTTTAACAAAGCCCTCCAGGTGTTTGAGTTGCTGGCTGAGAACCACCTCAGCAAAGCAAGAGCTACTGAGCAGTAACATTCTGTAGGCATAGAGGTCCAATGAGGTGCATACATTCCTCTTGCTTATCACACATGGAAATGGGTAAAAATCAGGAAAATGAATCTGATTTATTATTATTTATTTATTTATTACTAGTTCTGTTTCCACACTACTCACTAGACAATTGATAAAAGAGATGTATCATCTGTGTGTGTTTCTGCCACAACTGTTAACTCAGCTTGAAAATGACTATTTTTAATGTCATCACATAAACATACGTTGTTTTGTGTGTGTGTGTGTGTGTGTGTGTGCGTGCGTGCGTGTACACATGCACAGGTGCACATAATATGGCACAAGTGTGCAAGTCAGAGAACAACTTCCTAAAGTCAGTTATCTCCTTCTACCATGCTCAGTGATTGAACTCAGCCAATCTTGGAAGTTAGCACCTGAGTCTTTTGAGGCACTATTTTAACAGAACAGAACAGAACACGTCGTGTGGGATACACGTTCTTTGTTCTCTTTCTTGTCACGGTTCATACAGTTATTTAAACATATCTTAAATGTATGCTAAATTTGAAGGATATAGATCATTTAAAAAATCAAGCATTTAAGAAAAACTACATTCGTCACACTTTAAAGGACTTTTTTTAATCAGCTTCCTAGAATTTAAATAAGATAACTGCTTTTAATCAGGCACATAAACATATCATGTCTTATGTGCTTTTCATAAACATCTCCATGTGAAGAGATAATTAAAATAAAACCTGAGATGAAGCGATTATCAAACATGCATAAACAGGTCATTTGTGACATTAGGCAGACTACTCACACCTAGAAGACTAAATATGCAAATTGCAATTGATTTCTTTTTCTTTCTTTTTTTGTACTCAGCCACTGATGTTATGCTCATCAATCGGGCATCATAGTTTTAAACATGGATGTTAAACCATAAACCTATGTTTCAGAGAACAATGGTTATTCATTCAGATGTTCAAAGTATATAACACAGAGGTAGTTTAAAAGTGCTCTTGGACATTTTACAAAGGTAACTATGTTTGTTGTTCATTTCAAAAACATTCAAATGGTAGAGAAAAGGCAGGGGCCTCTATAAGCCTGTCTACCAGACATTTTATCTGTAGAGATGAAAATGGTAAGTGCACTTAAAAGTTACCTTTGGTATTTTCAAAGACAGGAAAGGGTTTTTACTTTGCATATAGCATACCTTGGCTTTTCATGAGATTCAAAGGATGAAACACCAAAGTCTTTATTAAAGGCAGTTATTTTCTATGATTTTGATGTATGCCTGAACATTTTTGATGGAAATTTTGATCAGCTTGACATCAGAATTTATACACATAAATAAGTGTGCTTTCTGCTATATACCCACACAGCTTGATGATGTGGAAGATGCACATTTGCTTATGCTGCATAATAGAAAAGTAAATGTAGAAAACATTTAAGGAATAGTTACCTTTACTCTCTTTGTTTCTCCTGTTTAGCCAATTTCTCATCTGACAATAAGATTATAATGACTATGTCCAAAAGTGATTGATATCTCTGCCAAGTAGACAGTTGAAATATGACTGTTTTCTGTTTTCAAAGAAAAAAAAATGAGACTGGAAACAAGTTTCTATTACCAAATTGTAGCATTTTAAAGTTCAGAGTAGATATGGACTCTTACCCTGGGTTAAGTGGAGGTGAAAGGCTAGTAGATAACTTTGAATGAGACTGCTTTCCACCAGACCAAACCACAAACAACTAATTAAAAAAAAAAAAAGGACGAAAATGTACTCTTCACATTTGTTCCCAAATATGCTAAACATACCCCGTGTCCTTAATTCTAAGTACACACATTCCTCTTATAGTCAGAGACATCTGACTATATTTAGTACTAAATAGGAGAAGGGTTATTTTGAGAATTATCTAATCATCAAATATAGAATTTTGATGCCCATTCTGTTTGCTATAACTTCTGTTCACAATAGCAGATACATTTTATTTCAGCAGTGATGAAGTGTTGTAGACAATGGCAAAGTAAAGAGGTAGGTATTATCAAGTTTAAAGTAGGAAATGCAAAGTTAGTGAAGACTAGCTATAAATGACAGATCAATCCTTCTCTTTTCAAACATCTGAAAAAGGTAAGCATGCATATACACATACATATATTTCACATAAACTTACAAACATATGCATATCAAATGTGTATGCATTCAATATAATAAAAGATAAATGTAGGTTATTTTTTAATATATACAAAGGGAATTTACAAATATTAGAATGATTTACAGGCTGCAGTCCTGCTAATTCAACAGTGGCTGGCTATGGACAGAAAGTCCAAGAATACAGTGGTTTTTCAGTACAGAAGGCTGGATGTCTCAGATGGTCTTCAGTATATGCTGAAATCCTGAAGGAGTAGACTCCAATGCCAGTAAAGTAATGGATTTGCTAGCAAGGCAAGAGCAAGAAGGCAAAAATCAAGGGCTTCCTTTTTCCAGGTCCTTAGACAGGCTTCCTGCAGGTGTGGCCTAGGTTAAAGGTGTGTCTTCTTCGTGCCTTATGACCCAGATTAAAGGCCTGTGTCTTCCCATTTCAAGATTAGAAGTGGATTCTCCTACTTCAAATTAAGCAGAAATGCCTCACTGTTGCGCCCTCTAGTTTTGAATGTTTGTTAATTCCAGATGTAATCAAGTTGACAATGAGGAATAGCCATTGCACCAATAGAACAAAAGATGCCCAAACTGTTATAGATGTCTCTTGATACCTAGATTCTTTCCCAAGAGCCCTGTGCATTCAAGGAAAGATCCATCCATAAAATAGGGTTATATTTTCCAATGTGCAGAATCTTGACCTGAATTTTGCCTGTATTAATATTTTCATTGGCCTTAGGACATCAAATTATGAGGAAAACTTGTATGATGATAATTAACCCACTAATAAGACATGGCATGTAGTTCTATCTGCATATACTAAGCAAAACTCAGTGACCACAATAAACAATACAACAAGTGATGGAGGAATTTCATATGACAGCCTAACCTGGAAGCGGTAAGAATCATTAAAATTATACATGAGAACAAGTATAACACACTACAGCAACTATAAAACAGGAGTAAATAAATGATAAACCATGGAGTCCTCATGAGTATCAGAGGCCAAGGGAAGAGACACCATGAGAGACAATTTCCATTTGATGATAACTGCAAGAAATCACCTGCAAGACAGACAGATAGCCATCATCAGACTCCAAAATTGCTATACCATTGATCTATCTTGGACTTCTCAATGTCTAGGAATACATGCTAAGGGGTGAGTGTGTGTGTGTGTGTGTGTGTGTGTGTGTGTGTGTGTCTGTGTGTGTAAGTCACCCAGTCTATGGCACTTTGTTACAGCAGCCGAAGCTAACTAGACATTAAATCCTTTACTACATTGGCAAAAGAGTAACTCTTCGAAGAATCATTGAAGTATTGACATTAACAAAGAAAAATAGGTTCATTCACATTTAAATTTCAAAGAAAAGTTCTTATTATGTTAATATTAAATAAATTTATAAAGAAAAATTAGGAGTTTGGATGGACACTCTAGAGTTAACCCATTAGCATAATTCATTTCTGTTTAAAAATGTAAAATTCATGCTGATAGGTTTTGAAAGAAAATGGATATTCATAGTAATCATTCTCAATTTATAATGTAACCACTGAAATGGAACATCTGAGCACATTTGCATATGTTGATACAAAATTATAAAGTTCTAATAAAACTTACTCTAAACTAAATTTAAAGCCACCATGTAGCAAAAGTCTATATTTTGGGCCCACCAGAAATATTGCAGGAAATTAAATTAAGGCCAATGTGTCTTCCACTTAACGCTTATTACTATTCATCTTTTTGTTTATTTTAAACCTTAGAAATGTATAATTTTTCCCTTGCAGAAAAGACTTCAGTAGCTAAACATAATATATAGCACTTCTATCAAGTAGATTATATTTTTAAATTAAATATTAGAGTTGTGGCTCTATCATTTTCCCCATTAAAAACAAACAAGTTAACAGAAGCAAAGTGGTTAGGTCAACTGTGCAAGGTCACACACTAATAAGCATCCCATCATAACACCCAAGTAGTCAACACAGAGCACGTACACCATAGGAAATGTGACTTCACACAGCTGTATATTGTTACACTGATAAGTAATGGTTAATGAGGAAAACCACTAAAAAGTCTAAAGTTTATATTCTGACATTAAATGCAGATGTTAAAATAATCGAACACCTTAAATGAATTCACAATCAACATTCAGTAATTTAAATGGATATGAAATACACCTGCCAGATTGGAATGAGAGAGACAGCTTGTAGCTTTCTTAAATATTTAAGCTGACTCTGTTAATTATGAAAAGTCTCAAGAGTGAAGCTCATATCTTATTCATTTTTTAATTCTACTTTACTAGCATAAAGACTAGACTGGCACTGAATGGTCATAGAGGTCATAACTGGTTTATTTATTCAATCATTATTCATTTATGTTATTTTATTTACATGCTTAAATATTTTTATTATTCATATTTAATAATTTATTACTTATTCATCATTCATAATTGCTTCACCTATTCATTCATTTTTGTATTAAGATGTATTCATTGAGGTCCTATTAAAAATTGAGAGTAAAGCAATCAACATAGGAACTGTAAATATATGTCCTCACAGAACTTACATTTTATTGGGGACAGGCAATAAATAATGATCATACAACACAATTGATTCGCATTACTTGCCCTTACAGTCTGTAAAATTGCTAATGCTGAATTAGCAACTACTAAAAAAATTTCTTCTAAAACAAATGTGTGATTTGGTTCAAATTACTGTGGTGTCACAACATTATTTTTGCGGGCTGACCAACATATCACCTCTTTGAACACATATCGTTATTTAGAGACACATTATTTAATGGCACCAACGGACTCTTTAACATTAAACATTTGTGTAAGACCACTGTGATTCCTGCCTGAATAATGCTTACCTCACACACATACATTTTGTGGAAAGCATGCCATAGTATTTGTATGCTTATGAATACTATGACACTTTAGTACCATGCTTGAAAGGCATTGTTGATAGCAAAGGTCACTAAAAGAAGGGCCCGGGTGTTCAAAATACGGTAGTACAGAGACCACAAAAAAAATATATTCAAGAGGTAAAATAAGGAGGGAATGCATTATCTTGTTCAGTCTTAGCTGTGAACGTACATACTGGGTGACTGAAAAAGTTTGCTATTCCGCACATACCATGAAAGTCTAAAAAAGGCCACAAATATTGATTCGGGGGCTACAAATCAATTTTAGCAAGTAAGGAAGTTTAATGACACAAGATCTCTGAATGGGAGTTGACTGCATTTGTCAGATAAGTCAGAAGAAAGAAAGCAGGATAAGGAGGGGAACTAGAGAAGGGCACTCAACTGATGTCGCTGAGCAAAACTGTGGATGAGCTATGTGGCTAGCAGAGGGACGTTGATTCAAGACAAAGCAATGTCATCAATGCCATAGTCCATTGGGCCACTTTTGAAAAAGAATTATTTTATAGTTTTAAATTATATGCTGCATATAACTTAAGTGTGGGTGGGAGTTACGTGCAAATGAGTGCAATGCTCATGGAGGACTGAGGTACTGGATTCCTTGAAGCTGGGGTTACAGGTGGCTGTGAACCACTAAATATCGGTTCTGGGAATGGAACTGTGTTCTTTGCCAAGAGAAGTATTGCTCTCAGCCCATGATCCATCTCTTCTGCCTCAGATATATGGGCATTTTCAAAATGTTTGAGGATCTTTACCCAATGTGGATGAAGTAGGGTGAGGACAGCGCCAGGCTGCAGAGAGGTAGTCAATAATCAAATCAAGTACAAACTTGCAGGCAATAGTAAAGGCTGGAACTTCAATCCAGACTTGAATAGGATGGCAATAGAACACTCAGACAATACATGTAAAAAGTCTTGATGAGAGTTTTTAACACTCTGCCCAGCTACATAGTTGATAATAGAATAGATTGCCGAGAAGTGTATTCCTGTAGAAGCGTGGTAACAGGCTTCCAAAGTGGATTGTAAGGAACTGAAAGAGACGTTAGTTTAGAATAGGACTGTAGTAGTAGAGTATCCATGGAGAGTACAAAATGTAGTCTGGTAGCAAAACTACCAAGGTATCTGATTGATGGCATATGAGCTACGAGCAAGAGAGACAACTAAGCCATGAGAATAGCTGTTTGCTTTGGACAACCGAAAAGATAGTATTTCTGTTTGCAGAGATGAGAAAGCCCAGAAGAGTACCTCAGAAGGAGCTGGCAGTGAGAGAACTCATGGACAAGAAAAGCTACAGGAGTCATCTCCCATCGGAGCTGAGATCTAGATCAGGAGAATCAATGCAGTAGTTATAAATGTATAGTCAACGGATGAACATACTAATGGATAAACCAATTACTGCTCTCTTGTTTCATTTACATCAGTGTTAAGACCTGACAACTATTTCAACACCAATTTATATAGTGAGGGAGTGAAATGTAGTAACTACTAATCAGACTAATTGAGTTTGCATTCTGCTCTGCCAATTGGTTATACAAAACTATTATAAAGATTTTCCAGAAAAGATAAAAAGAAATGTCTTCAGTCTAGATAAACAGAGTAGCAACTGACTAAAGAATTCCATCTAAGTCCAGTGTGGTAAGTCTGAGTTAGTTGGAATTAATTGTTGGATCATTAGTGACCTGAAGGCAACTGCATTACATTAATGGAAAACCTTGTGAGCAACTTGCAGGCAGTTACACAACCAGAGTCCTACCCACAAACTGGCCAATTCACACACAAAAAGTCACACTACTGGATATTCCTACTGTACCACAGAAAAAGTGTTAAAGCTACCCTGTGAGTTCCACCTTCCTTCAGCAAAGACATTCTACATGGCCAAAGTACATGAGGTCTCCAAATCAGCTGCTCTGATTAAACACAGCAATAATCATGTCAAAGAGCATATTCTCCCTATCTGTATCACCATTTAGAATTAATAATTTTAATGCATCAGTGCACAAAGTCATGTTCAGAAGTGGAAAGTTAAATTTAAAACCATTTCCTGTAGCCTGGTTTGGTGGCATGCTTTTTATCCTAACACTCCAATAACAAAAGCAGATGTATCCTATGAGTTCAAGGATCGCCTGGTCCTCAATCAGTGTGTCCCTGTCTCAAGGAACAATCAAACCAATAAATATAAACAAAAGAGTATTTAGTCTAGCAAATACTATATTGTCTGAGAGTAAGACACTATCACTGTGATGTGGCTCATGATTATAATCCCAGCACTTAGGAGGAAGAAATAGACCTATATGACTTTAAGGTCAGCCTTGGCCATATAGCTGGGTCTAGAAAGGCCAGGGCTACACAGTGAGATCCTATCTCAAGACAACAACAAAGTAGTAAGAGAATAACATACGATTTATTAAGTATGCACTGTACAATTTGTTCAATTTGTTATAATAAACACTCCACATGTAATACCCTACTACCTTATGCTCACATCTGTTCTGCAGAGAAGAGAACAGAGGCTTAATGGAAAGTAAGTTAATAAATTTATGAATACTTGATAAGAATTGAGAACACATCACTATTTTTATGTTAAATTTTATACTCTCCAATTTGAATTATACTATTCAAAAGAACTGGATTATAATGAAACAATTACAAGTTTGTTGCTGTTGTTGTTGTTGTTGTTGTGTGTGTGTGTGTGTGTGCCTGTGTGCATGTGATTTTTTTCCATGATTCAGACATTTACTTAGCACAATCATGAAGATAAATGTTGACATAGATTGTATGTTTTCTGTGATCTAGCCACAGTTTGAACATTCTTGTTTGGATAAAAATACATGTTATAAAGACAATTGAGATGAAAGATGGAAGTTGTAACATACAGGACACAAGTGAGATATTTCTGAAAATATCTTAGGTGTTGTAAAATAACAGTAGCTATAGAACTCAGCATACTCATGTTAACTACAGACTATTTCTTTACATTTATTCTATCCACTAAGGGGTACATTTTCTGTCATGAAAATACATGTGCCATTTGAAAATACATTTTAGTAGGAAAATAGAATCCCCTCAACAGAACTTCACATCATGTGAACTTTTATAAAGCAAATATCTTTTGTGAAAAAAAAATATTTTTCTTGTGATTTGTTAGTCAATGCTGACATTTAAAAATGTTTTCCTCTCCAGTTTTGTAGAGCATAACAACTGATAGTCTGAGCCTTTATGTGTTTTTATCCTGCAAACACAATGTTAAATACATTATACCTCTATGATAACATTCTGTTTAATTTGTGTGTGTGTGTGTGTGTGTGTGTGTGTGTGTGCATTTGCAGATATATGTGTGCCATACCACATCAGACTCCATTCTCTTATTGCACCATGGGTTATAGGATTGAAATCAGGTCATCTGAGTGTCGTGGTAAACAATTTTATCACTGAGTGATTTCACGTACTCTTCTATGATAACTTCCTAAATAAAATTTTAGTACTTTTGGGACTATTGAGTAATTATTGAGACCTTGTGCTGTCAATTGCTTAATCCTCTGTACAGAGAGCAGTGCATGAAAGTGATTTATGATTATACTATGAAAATGGAAAAGGTGATCAGTCCATATCTGACCTAGAGAAAATATCATAGTAACATTACTGTGAACCTGAATGGGCAAGAAAATGCCAGCAAGTTGTGTAATTTGGGTTTGCACCATAGAAATTGTGGTACTTGTATTTAACTGGAAATGATTGTAATCAATAGATGTTCAAAGTCAATCATACCAGATATCTATACGGCAAGAGGTTCATGGGTATGTCAGAACTTCACCATAAAAGAGTTTGTATTTGCATTTATGTGAATAACAATATATAGCACATCATGTAGTTACTATTCTGTAAGTTCTGAGGGTTTTGTTTTGTTTTGAGAACACATACATATTTCCTTTTTTAGCCAGGGCCTCACAATATAGACCATGCTAGCTTCAAACTCACAGAATTCTGCCTGCTGAGTGCTGGGATTAAAAGCATGCACCAAGACACGTAGTCCAAGAATACATGTTGAATGTTTGGTTTCATTTGTTCTGAATGCACAGGTCCTCTATGGTCATGCCACACAGAATACAAGGACATTGTCAGAATGAATGAGTCTTTGAGCTTTGGGGATTTACTAATGGCCAGTGTATATACAAGAACTTCCCTATGCTGTCAACTTTATTAAAAGTGAGTGGGAAATTATGTAAGTACATCATAATCTCAGAAATATTTTTTTTAAGTGGAGAGAGAATGATCACATTTTCTTGATGGACACTTAAATACATAACTTGATTATGAATTGAAACAAATTATGAGTGATGCCTACTATTATCCTTATAAGTAGATATAAAAGCATATAGGAAAGAAAGCATTGAGGTGGAAAATACTACAATAACAAATCTTATTATAAGAAAGAATTTTAGAAATAACTTGCCAGGAGGGTAATGACCTCAATTAAATTTTTTGTAAAATAATAATTGATTTTAATAAAGGCACTCTATTGTAAATTGCATATTTGATAATATAATATTTTGGTATTTCTTATTTCCCTCTGGCTTGCATTTATGTTAAATAAAAATCTTTGAGAGAATCAAGTAAGATTTATAATTTAAAATCCTGTTTTAAATTACTTAAATTACTTAGGTAGTTTTAAATCCAAGAAGAGAGAGAAAATAAAAATGTTTAAAGTCTCCCAATTGGTATTTACTCTAACAATGAGGAGGAGTATTGAACTGTAAAGATTTATTGAGAACGTTGAAATTATATAAGTAGAAGGAGGAACATTTAAAATGACACTTAGAGATAGTTCGGTGAGATAAACATGTTTGTATGAGTCTCCTGGAAAATTTAGACTGAAGTGCGGATTTTGAATGAAAATACACTTTTCCTGGGCGCATGCAATGTTCTCCCATGTTTTATTGTCCTTGTTTGTTCTTAAAGATTTTCGGAGAACTATTATTTTACTGTAGCTGCACTTCAGTGATCTTCACAGGAAACACTCACAGCTTTGGGTTTATGAAACTTTGAAGTTCTACTAGGGAAGGCCTTCATTTCCATCACTACAAACAAAACATTTGTCTATGAAGCAATGGTGAAATAGACAGAGCTACTGTGAACATGGAAATGCTAAATTTAAATTTAATTTGGAAACAGCCAAACCAGCAATGTGACGTTACTTATTCTGTATTCCAGCATGTAGGGCACAATATGAATGATATGTATGTTCCCTTGGAAGCCTGGAAGTCCACAGGGTAGACCTCAAATCTACATTTTTTTTTTAAAATTTACACAGTCACTATAGATTTTCTCAGTTGTGTTTGGTATTATTAACAGCAGAAATGATGTGGCATGCTTAGAGTTGAATGAACAACAATCAGTAGAAATCATGTTTGTTGGAATGCAGAGAGACATGTTGATGACCAGGTTTACAAACAGTGAACATTTGCACAAAATCAGTCTATAAAACACTTTCAGTGTTGCTGACATTCACTAATGTATTTCAGTTGAGTGCTATCCTGGCACATTATTTGCTCTAAATTTTAGATATATACATATAGATATAGATATATATACATATATATACAAATATATACATATATATACACACATACACACATATATGCGTGTATAATGCATATATGTTCATTTGTGTATGCACACATATATATTCCTTTATGTATATATAATGTATATATAAAATATATATGCTCCTTTGAATTTACACACATATGTATTCCATTGTGTATGTGTTTGTGTGTGTATATATATATATACATATATATGTATATAATATATATTCCTTTGTATGGTTGGGCTTTTACCAATTATTATGAACTATATGGCAAAATTTCCTGCTATAGTAAGTCCCCATTTTGTTAAATGGGATTCTTATAGGCATTTAGTATGGCACTATCAAAAAAAATGAGGAGGAGAAAAGATCCTTTATAAGACATTTGGGATTCTGGTGTCTGATTTACCTATGAGCACACTCCCATTTAACAATTTAACAATTCCTTTCTTGAAACATTGTAGCTGTGTGGTCGCTACATCTACACGAGTGTGTGGGTTCATGCGGGGATCCATGGAATGAAGACACAGAGGCATCTTAAGAATGAATCTAGCCTTTCATGGCTGCAGGGGGGGTCCAGCCTCTAAGGAATGAAGCACTCTTCCCTTCACCTAGGGCATATTTACTTACTCTTTTTTACAGTTTAGATAGTTAATTTCCATACCTTTAAAGCAACCAAAAGGAGCTCCCAGAGACCAAATGCCAGGTGCAAATCGCTTGATTTCTCAGGTACCTTGGTTTTCCGGGTTTCCTGGACCAAGTTTTGCATAGGCCTTTGATCCTTGGGGGACTCTCTGATCCTTGACTCTCAGACAAGATTCACATAGGATAATAAGAGAAACAAAACATAAGAGAAACAAAAGGTGTGGTTAAACAAAGGAAAGATTAGGGCTAGGGGCTGCTCTCTGGAGCCAGGCCAGAAGCTCAGCAGAAATGCCACCACAAAACACGGTGCCTCAAATGACTATAATATTCCAGATATGCCTGGCGATTGCAGAGAAATATTTTCTTTTTGCATTCTGAATGTGACAAAGTTGCGAAGTTTACTTAAAGCTTGGATAACTTAGTAATCACTTCGGGTGTCATTGGTGTATGGGACTGAGGTTATTTCTAGAAGTTTTAGTGTGATTCCCAGGGAGTTTACTAATCAGCCTTACTGCTGGATTCATCTGTCAGAATTAGCGCAGCCGTGACCACAGGACACTACCAACGGAGCTGAAAGTGTTGGAAGGTCAGTTAAGAGCAACTCGAATCTGTCTCCTGAGAATGTTCTAGGATATGCACTACTTAGCCTAGCAATATTAATGGAAAACATCAGAAAACCACACCATTATATACCATACAGAAAACCTCTGTACTCAGGGATTTTATTTCAATGATCTAGGCAGTGCCCCACGTGGATCATTATTAACAATTTCTAAAAATATTGATACTAATCTCACACATTGTTTTATCCCTAGGGAACAATACCAATACCCTCTATGGAAAAAAAATCAAACATTAACTATAAAGCAGAAGGTGTACTTTTGAGCCAGACATTTTCAATTATGAGCACACATAAAGGATAGGGATTACCCTAGTTTCTGTTTTTTTTGTTTTGTTTTGTTTTGTTTTGGTTTGGTTTGGTTTGGTTTGGTTTGTTTTTTTCGAGACAGGGTTTCTCTGTGTAGTTTTGGTGCCTGTCCTGGAGCTCACTCTGTAGACCAGGCTGGCCTTGAACTCACAGAGATCCGCCTGACTCTGCCTCCCAAGTGCTGGGATTAAAAGCGTGCGCCACCACTACCTGACTCCTAGTCAGTTTCTTTTCCTGTCACTGATAAAATATCTGACAAAACTTATTCAAGGCAGTGTTTACTTCCTTCCTTTCTCTCCCCTCTCCCCCTCCCCCATTTCTCTATTTCTCTCTTTCTTTCTTTCTTTAATCCAGGAAACACTCCATCATGGCAGGGAATGAGGACAGCAGGACTTCTAGTTACACTGCATTCCCAGCCAGGAGACAGAAAGCAGGGGGTGAATACTTCCTGGTACTCAGTTCTCCAGTTTAAGCAGTTCGGCATCCCAGTCAGAGAATGGTGCCAACAACAATGTGTGGTCTACCCACCTCAACTACTGTGATAAAATAATTATTTCCTAGACATGCCCAGAAGCCCCTCATTCTGATGGGTCTAGGTTTTGTAAGATTGACAGTAAACACTAACCTAGGGGTGATCTACCATTTCCCTCATTGCTCTCCACACACACACACACACACACACACACACACACACACCACCACCACCACCACCTCCACCTCCACCACCACCACATCAAAAAACATTACAGTAACTTAAGTCCGGTATGCACTCAGTCATCAAGAGTATTCTCCCACTTTCCAGATGAATTGCAGTGAGACTTCTCAGTCGATGACTGTTTTGTTCGTACTTGGATTACCAAAAGGGGGAGAATGTAGGACTGGA
This sequence comes from Peromyscus nudipes, assembly GCA_902168325.1. Classification (NCBI taxonomy): domain Eukaryota; kingdom Metazoa; phylum Chordata; class Mammalia; order Rodentia; family Cricetidae; genus Peromyscus; species Peromyscus nudipes. The sequence continues at coordinate 16,539 of CABHPH010077499.1, forward strand.
GAGTGTGCTCAGCAGTTCAGAGGATGTGTTACTCTTGCAGGGTATGAGGGTTGGATTTTCAGCACTCATAGGGAACCTAACATCCATCTCTAAGTCTAGTCCCAGGGGATATGACACCCTCTTCTGATCCCTGCAGACATCAGACACACAAGTGGTACACATACATACATGGATGCAAAACACTCTTACACAGAAAATAATAAAAGATTTAAAAAGTAGTAAGTAAAAGTAGTATGGTATTGGCACCAAATACACAGGAATCTAGGATGCTATTAGCCTATAAAACACAAGAAAGTCTCTCACAATAAAGACTTACTTGACCAAAATATCAACTTTTTTTTTTTTAGAATAAGCAATCCAAATAAGACCCCTATGTCTCCAGCCTATCATGTTGTGTTGGTGACCACTCAAAGGACTTCCAAAGGTACCAGCTGATTAAAATAATCCTAATGCAGTTCTTCTTGAGAGCCAGGCTGGGGTCTTCCTGTTCTTGGGGATACTCTGCATGAATGCTTCATTAACAAGACAACGTTTTATATTTCATTTTGAATTCTTGACTGTTATTTACTTGATAGTAACAGTTTAGGGTGATTCCACTCGATTGCCAAACAGCTCCTGACAAAACCCCGTAACTTCAGCATAAAACCTTTCATCTAATTCAGTAACTAAGACTTCCTTTCTCTTCTACCTTTTCTAGCATCCTGACAGTGCCACCCCACAACTCCCACAACTGCACCTTTTTGAACTCGTCCAAATATTCTGCCCAAAGCACAAGTCTCATCATGTAGTCAACCCGTGGCTCACTGTTACCATGAGAATAAAAGCAAGCCGTGCCCTTTGACCTAAAGAAGCAAGCCCTGGGTGAGCGGACCCTGGCTGACTTCCTCCTCACTAATCCCTTGATCCTTTGGTTAGATATTTTTTACTGAATCAACATAGACTTTTCTTTGAGTTCTTTCTACAGTCATGCCATCTCTCACCATAGGACTTTATTTCACCTTGATTATACACTTAAACAGAATCATGTTTCACTCTTGTCAGACCTCCAAGTCACACCTGGTTCATCCTGCTGCACTTTTCCCAGGGGTGGGGGGTGGGGATGGGGGGGTTATATCCACGAAGATCCTGTGTGTATTTCTGCACTTCCCAGGTTGTTTGTATAAAATCTGCCCTTTTTGTTTCCTTTTAATTTCAACAGTTTCATGAAATAACTTCTATTGGTTTAGTTTCTAAATAGCTAGAGAAAAATCTGGAAAATGATTTACCTTGTAATAAGTAAAGAAGTGACTGAAGGAATAAGTGACTCATGGAGGGTCTTCGTGGATCACTTTACTCTAGTTAGTAAATTCAATGGTTTTAGCTGGAGTAACATGCCTTAGCTTTTTTTTGTTTTTGTTTTTGTTTTTGTTTTTTTTTTTTGTAAGTAATTTAGTTACTATAGCTATAAATCTGTGCCATAATCACCTCCAAAGATACATTGTTCAGTTGTATTCTTTCTGTTACATGATTACTTAGATGAATTCAACTGATTAATGAGTTGCTGCTGCAAATTTTACTCCACCTTTCTGGTGTAAGCCATGACTTACTACAGAGAAAACAGTACATGGTAACAGCAGATAGGGTTAGCGACCATTGAAAAGCAGGCACTATGTGAGCAGTCTAATTGTTTCTTGTTTTAAAACTGAGGAACCAAGAATCAAATTGGATTTTTTTTATAGATAAACAGGAATTTGATAGATTTAACAAACTTCCCTCTGGTCCAATACTTCCTAGTACATCTAAAAAGTAGAAAAATAACAACCACACTCTTATTTTAACTCAGCATTTGTCCAGCAAATGATTTCCTTGTGATAAGTAAATAAGAATGTCTGTATAAAGCATATAGCAAATACATAATGAAGATTATCCATTAGAAATACTAAGAATGGAAATAAAAACAACTATTCAGAACTATTATAGGTGAACATTTTGAAATGTCAACGAGTATTATCACACACAGTACATAAACTTATTTAAAATGTGACATGTAGCACATTGTTTTTCAGTATCAAAAGATATAGGATGACTTTAACATCAATAACTCTAGGAATCAAGATTGATTATTGTGGATTCTGCTGTTCTTCTGTTAAGATAGTGTGTAATTCATGATGGTCTTGAGCTTGCTCTGTATTCAGGGTTGGTCTTGAACTACTTATGCTCCTGTCTCTACCTCTAGAGGTGAAATTACAGCTCATCACTAACCCACCTGGCTGAGAATCACAGAGTAATTTTAAGGCTTGGAACATTATGCAGACAGGCCCAGGTAGGAGGTTTATTGTGCTACTCTATTATTCTCACAGAAAGCAGAGTGAGTAGTATGAGGTTGTACTAAGAACCAGAGCAAACGGATGCATCCACTTATCAATATATGTAGTCTACAGATAGACACTGAGGGTGAGGGTAAGGTATGACTGAAAACTCCCTCTGCAAAACGAAAATAAAAACTTTACCCTTTCTCATTAGCCACTTTGTGCATTTAGCTACCAGATGGAGAAAAGTCATCTTTAATTTGAGGTCACAACTTCCTTTCTTCTCTGAATGATCTCAACTGACCTTCCTAAAGACTTCTGAAACCTTTCCTAAAGTTTGGAGCAGGAAGAAAAAGAAATACTTTAATTAAGTGGATTGCATTAGCACAGTATAAAGAACCCCCCACTTCAGAACCTTGAATTTGCTTCAAGGAATACTTTTGCCCAGGTCCTTAACAAGGGGAGTGAGAGGTGGCCAGGTGATTCATTTCAAGAAAAGGATTTGTAGAGTGACTCAACAGAATGGTAAATTAAAGAGCACCTGCATTAACCAAGGCTCCCCAGGAGACTCAACCTCACAGGCCCACAACCATTGATCCTTAGCAGGAGTCTCAGTGGATCCAAGGAAGTGTCTCTTCCGGAGCCCCATGCAAAGCAGTTTTGAATCTGCACTTAACAGCAAAGTTGTCACTCTCACAGTAATTGCAATAGTTGTTGACCTTGATGACTATCTAATTTACATCACAGTGGTTCAGCAAATCTTGCCTCTCACTGCCTCAAAAGAAACTTCTTTGGAATTGATTGAGTGGGCTCTTCCAAGAGTTATTAGGTAGTGGTTTCCTTAACTTGCCCTAGTTGGCACAGGCTGGCTCTGTGAGACTACACCTTCCTGCTGTGTGGGGTCAGTAGTAGAATGGACAGAATTTTCCTTCTTTAACTGTTGATTTTCAGTTTGACTCTTGAGATTCTTACTATGCGTTTTTTTGTTTTTGTTTTTTCTTATGAATGCAGGGCCTTAGCTTGGCTTGGCTTGTTTCTTCCCTCCCCCCTCCTCTAGCTCCCCCAGCTCCCTCTCCGCTACCTCCCTTGACCCCACTCCCCATCTACTCCTCAGAGAGTTTGTTGGGGAGCTAACAAAGTCTGGTACATCCAGTTAAGGCAGGACCAAGTCCCTCCCCCCTACATCAAGGCTGAGCAAGGTATCCCACCATAGGGAATGGACTCCAAAAAGCCAATTCATGCAACAGGGATAAATCCTGGTCCCACTGCAAGGGCTCCCACAGACAGAACAAGCCACATAACTGTCACTCACATTCAGAGGGCCTAGTTTGGTTCCTTGAAAGTTCTCCAGCTGTCAGTCCAGATTCCCTGAGCTCCCAATACCTCAGGTCAGCCTGGGTTGCTCCATCATGATCTTGACCCTTTTGCTCATATAATCCCTCCTCGCTCTCTTCACCTAGACTCCTGGTACTCAGCCCAGTGTATCTTTATTCTAATTTGATTTATTTTTTTGTATGATGTGTCAGATAATGATCTGACTTCAGCTATTTAATTTTAGTTTGCTTTGTTGCCATAAACATATCCACTTTTGCAAGTACCATTTGTTAGAAATATTGTCCTTTTCTGAATGGATGTTCTTGGCAATCTTGTTAAAAAAAAAAGAAAGAAAAGAAAAGAAAAGAAAGAAAGAAAAGAAAAAAAAATCACCTGACCATCTATGCAAAGCCTTGTTTCCGGACTCAGCATGCTGTACCATTGGTCTATGTACCTGCCTATATGCAAGTGCCACATTATATTAAGTTTGGATGCTTTCTTCTTTTTCAATATGGTTTTGCCTCTTTTGAGTTCCTGGAGTTTCCACAAGAATTTTAGGAAAGGGTTTTCTATTCTTTCAAAGGTTGCTGAGGTTTTGAAAGAAATTGCATTGACTCTTTTAGGGAGACTTGATATGTCAACATACAAATGTTTTCCAATCTATTGACATGGGATGTGCTTCTGTTTTTATTTTCCTTAAGGAATGTTTTGTATTTTTATTTGAAAAATCTTTTGCGTCCTAGATAAATTCCTTAGTATTTTACTTTCTTCAACACTATTATAAGTAATTTCTATACGTTCAATTCCAGACTACTTGATGATAATATGCAGAAATAGAAGTGACTTTTCTATGCTGACTGTGTAACATATTTTACTGAGTTCATTTACTAGTTTTAACAGTAAGTGTGTGTGTGTGTGTGTGTGTGTGTGTGTGTGTGTGTTGGTGTGTTTAGTTTGATTTTCCACCTAAAAAATTACATCATCTCTGAAAAAATCTATGAAAATAGATCATTTTAAATTTTCCTTTCCCAGTTAGAATGACTAAATTTTACTCTTGCCAAATTGCTCATCCATAACTTCCAGTAATATGCTTAGTAAAATTGGCAAGAGTGGGTGTCTTTATCATATTTATAATATCAGGAGGAAAGTGATCATCTTTCATAATTAAGTGGGGTAATAGTTTTGTTTTTATTTCATCAAACAGAGCTCTCCTTATATTGAAGTAATTTCCTTTTTAACCTATTTTCATATGTGTTTTAACATTAAAAAATATTTAATTATTAAATGCTTATTAATCAATATAATCACAAATATTTCCCTCACTTTTTTTTTGGGGGGGGGTGTGTTGAGACAGGGTTTCTCCATGTAGTTTTGTTGTCTGTCCTGGTTCTCACTCTGTAGACCAGGCTGACCTTGAACTCACAACTGAGATCTGCCTGGCTCTGCCTCCCGAAAGCTGGGATTAAACACATGTGCCACCACCGCCCGGCTCCCTCGCATCTTTTTGTTAGTGGAGCTGATGTTCTTGTTTGAGTGAGTCTTGTCTATTGATCCATCCTCACAGTCACTGTGCATCTACTTTGTAAAATACTGTTGAATTTGGCTGCTGGTAATCTGTTGAGCTGCATCTGCAATTGATCCATACGTTTGAGAGAGTAAAATTAGGTATATACATGTTTAAAGTTATATCTTTTTGCTATATTGAAAATGTATTAGCACAAAATACCCCTCTTTTTCTTTTGGAATTATTCTATATCTAAAGACTAGTTTGTCTGGTATTAGATGAGCTGCCCCTTCCATGTCTTGGCTCCTTATATGAGATATCATTTTCAGAATTTGGCTTTGAATGTATGTGTCTTCAGCTCTAAATTCATTCTTTAGTTGACAGCACATAGTTGAATGATACTTCTTTATACAGTTTCCCAACCTCTCTGTTTTAGTTAGAATATTTAATTGGTTTAAATTTTTAATAATTGATGATAATTTTGAAATTAGTTCCCTATAGGCCTTGGTGGTTTTGTCTCTTGTTTTCTGTGTTGTTCTTTTTCTTCGGTGACTTTTCAGGTGAAATGCTTTACTTTTTTTCTCCTTCCTGTTTGTGTATTTTCCTTGTGTTGATGACAAAGATTCCATTTAACATCCTAAGCCTATACTATTCTGATATTATGTCTGCTCATTCTAAATAATGTTGAAAACCTCTGTTCTTTTGCAGCTATACCCCTTCCGTTTCTAGTTATCACAAAATTAAGTCTTTAGACATAGTGTGCTATCAAACACAAGCTAATAATCCTTTTGCATACATTACTCTTTAAAATATATAGAAAACAATATTTGGCAATTTCCATACCATTTCCAAAGTATTATTAGCTTTCAGAATAATTGTACTTTAAATATAATTTTGTCTTAAATCGTATAGAAAACAAAAAATATAGTTTCAAATAGTTATGTCAATAATACTAACTTCCATAACTGCTTATGCATTCATTGTTATTAAAATGTGTAAAATTTTGACATATGACTAGAAATTACTCTCTAGGATGCTTTCCCTTTAACCTGCAAAGTTCTGTAGCATGGCAAGTCTAGAGGTATCAAATTGCCTTAGCCTTTTTTATTTATCTGAAAACGATCTTAATTTCTCTAGAACTTTGTAGAATAGTGCGTAGTTTTGCCAGGACAAGAATTCTTATTTGACAAGCTTTTGCTATTTTCTTTTTAGCACTTTGGATATATTTTTCCACTGTCAAGTAGTCTCTAAAATTGCTGAAGAGAGGTCTCTTAGTATTCTTATGAAGAATCTCCTGCATGCTTTCTTTTGCCTCCGTTTTCAGCGTTTTCTCTGTCTTTTCTTTCAAAAGTCTGATTATAATGATTCCCATTGAGTTAATGTTAGACACCTTTGAGCTTCTTGGTGTTGTGGAATATTTAACTACATAAAGATGTGTTACATTTGCTTATGCTGCAGAATATTACTTTAACTGTGTAAAGGTGCGTTCCATTTGTCTGTGCTGCTGTTCTTATTTAACAATGTAAGGATGGGTGTTTAATAATGTAAAGATGTGTTGCATTTGTTACCCGTTGCCTGCCTAAGCCACCTGGTTTAATATAAAGCTTAACAGCCAAAAGCTAGGCAAGAGAGGGATAGGCAGGGCTGCCAGGCAGAGAGAATAAATAAGAAAAGAGAGATGAGAATGAGGAGAAAGAGGGGGACATCCCTGAGGCAAGAAGCCAGACAGCTGCCTGACAGATAGACAGACATGAGAAATAGTGACAGTAAAATATACAGAAGGAAAGAAAAGTAAAAATCCCCAAGACCAAAGGTAGATAAAGAAAAACAAGTTAAGTTAAAAGGCATAGCGAGAAATGAGCCTAAGATAGGCCGAGCATTCATAGCTAATAAAAAGTCTCCATGCTGCTGGACAGTGATGGCACCAGCCTTTAATCCCAGCACTGGGGAGGCAGAGTCAGGCGGATCTCTGTGAGTTTGAGGCCAGTCTGGTCTACAGGGCGAGATCCAGGACAGGCACCAAAACAAGTCTCCATGTCATGATTTGGGAGCTGGTTGGTGGCCAAAAAGAAAAAAGCCTGGTACATCTTGGAATTTAATATCCATATCATTATGAAGTCATCAACCATCCCTCTTGGAATGCTTTCATGCCTTTCTCATTTCTTCTGGCGTTGTTACAATGCTGCCCGTGATCTGCTTTATAGCATCTTTAACATCTGTGCATGTCTCTCAAATCTCTTCATCCATTTCTCAGCACCACAGTCTTAGGTGTCCTGTGCCTGATTTGGTCCTGGTAAGGAGTTGCACCTTTTCCTCAGTCTGCCGTTTCCAGTAAGGTCTCAGACCTGGTTTTCCTGATATAATTTTAGTTATTAATATTAATACTTTTAATATAATTTACATATATTATAATAGTACTGGTTTACTTCAGCAAATTGACAAAGTGACACCCTTGCCACACTGGGACTAAATTATTTTTCAGCCTGTGCCTCGTGGGTGATGCGCTTACATGCCCTCCGCAGCACAGTCCTCCTGCTTCTTCATGTGTGCTCAAACTTGAACTAAATACTATTTTTAAAATGGATTCTCCCTGGGTAAGGGACAGCCTCAAAAATAGTCTTACACAAAATGGAGTAACTCAGAGCAAGGCACAGCTTATCTCAAGAGTGTCCCCCATCCTACCCTATGTAAAAACAGTTACCAAGTTATGCAGAATCACTGGGAGCTGCTTGTTTCTAGAAATGCAGTTTTCCCAAGTGGGTGCCAGGAGGCTAGAGGACTTAGAACTGAGCTGAGCAAGACCTCCTGGAGCACAGGTCTGTGGCTAGAGCAACACTGACTATTGTTTCTTTAAAACACCCCCATAAACTTTTCAAAGTACTACAGAAATTAGGCACAAAGGTATGGTGAGAGGTGTCAATCAAATGGAGAAATCATCTGGCTACCAACAGCTTAGTTTACATGAACTAAATATAAATAGTAAGTATTTTTTACAATAAAGACCTAGCATTAACATCATCATTCTTAACCTCAATATGGTTTAACTTCTAATCTAACACACTTAAGGAAGTTGAGTCTCTGATCTCCCTCAGCACCTTCCCTGACTTACCACGAAAGTCACAGTGGGCCGGGCAGTGGTGGCACACACCTTTAATCCCAGCACTCGGGAGGCAGAGCCAGGCGGATCTCTGTGAGTTCGAGGCCAGCCTGGTCTAACAAAGTGAGTTCCAGGAAAGGTGCAAACCTACAGAGAAACCCTGTCTCAAAAAACAAACAAAAAAAAAAAAGGGAATTCACAGCAAATGTTTCCTTTACAAAGACAGGTTAACGAAAGAAAAGTACAATAAATTGGATTCCTATGATTTTACATGCTATGGTAGAGTTTGGTACTAAACTCCCAAGCACAAGGGATCTTTGTTGTTGATATTGGAAAGAACTGTTACATCAAACCACAATTGAAGTAAAGGCTACAGTCTAACAGACTGAAGGGAGAAACCAAAAGCCTGTCTTTTCAGATCTTCTTGGGTCATTTCAGGGAATTCTGCTTTCTGTAACCCACCTTTATAGGAGGATTCTCCTTGCTGAGAAGGGAAATAGAGGTTAAGACATAGTCAGAGAGGCGGCTTCTGAACTACTTCCATTCCTTCTAATTGAAGTGACTGAGGGCATTTGAAGGTATTAATTCCTTAGACTCAACAACTTTGGAAAAGCAGACTTTCTTCCTTCCTCGGAGTTTGCAGGCTTTGTTTATATTTGTTTGTTTATTTCATTTTACGTGTTTTTCTTTGCTGTTTCTCACTGCCATAGAGCTGATTTACAGAGAAGAGCATCTTTGTGCCAAAGTATAGATTCTTTTTTCCCCTCACATCTTTTCTGATCCTGTCTCTTGGGCTATGCGTGATTGCTTTCTCTGTTTTTATGAATAGGTATAGTTATTTTTGATTGTCTGGTCTTTCCAATCTGTTTCCCAAACAAATGAAAACCAAGTCACAAGGAAGGCTGTATGTGTGTGCTGGCCCTTTCATCTGCCTAGAAGACATCTATGCTAGGATAGTGGGCGCTCACCGTTTCAAAGGGGATGTATAATCAGAGTGGCTGCCTGCATTTTTTTTTCCCTGAAACTCTCTGATCAGCAGCAATAAGAGTACAGATTCTGGAGTTCAGTCGCTTCAGAGGCGTGCCTGCATGGCTAAGGCACAGGAGCTGAAATGGCTATAAATTAGCTTAATTTTATGTTCAAACCACTCTCTGAAGGTGGTAGGTCTTCAGTGGACACCCAGATCCCACATAGTTGCTGCAGTTTTTAGCCATGCAATCATTTTCTTAGTGAGGAAACATATTCCTGGTGCTTCTTACTTGGCCATCTTCCCTGCATCCTTACTTTCTTAAAAAAAATATTTCAAATTTTTACAATTTTAATTTGTGAAAATGTCAGATACATAAGATTTAAAACTCAACATTTTAATCAAATTGAAATATAATTAAAATACATCAAATAAACTAAAAAGTGAGATTATTTTAAAATATTTTCTTTTATTATTATTTTTTTAAACAATAGTCCAAATCAACTAACCAAAAAAAAAATCACAGCAAAATATTCCATTCATTCCCATTTTCTAAATTTGAGTATCTATTTGGTTAATCAGAAATTTGAAGACAAAACATGATATTTTTACTTCAAGAAAAAAACTACTTTCTCCTTATTTTTCTTGTTTCTCTTGTGTGACCATTTTATTAACTAGGGGGAAGAAATATTTTTTGGTAGCAGTGATTCTTAAGACAAGACTGAGATATCTATAGTTACAACCACAGGTTCAACAGTCTCTATTTGTAAACTCCACTCCTTTGGATTTGTGGACTTGAAAGAAAAGCCTACCATGCTATGTAGACCAATGGAAGTCTTGAGGAAGAAGCACAGATGCTTGGTTACTGCATCTGTAATCAGACCTTTTAGAGCCATGACTCTCAATCTACAGGTTGACCTTTGGGGTCCCTATCAGATATCATGTATATCAGATATTCACATTATGATTCATAACAGTAACAAAATTACAGTTATGAAGTAGCAACGAAAATAATTTTATGGTTGGATGTCACTACAACATGAGGAACTGTATTAAATGGCCATAGCATTAGGATCCTTGAGAACCACGACTCTAGAGAATGGGACTAGGGTCCAGCAGCTCCCCAATCCCAGTGTACACAGTCATGCCCTGCCTGCCAATTAGAGAGACAAATGATCGTGAAATACAGAGAGGACATTCGCTCAATGTAGACACATTGTGATGGGGAAAAATTAAAGGGGACCCAATAATACCAATTCCATCTCCATTGCATTAAAATGGACTTCAGGTTTATGATGAGAAAGAATTTGGGGCGAGAGAGTAAAGGGTATAAATAATTAAGCAGATTTGGTCAGTTTGGTCTGATTCATCATTGTTGAAGTTCTGGTTCAGACAGTTCTCATTCATTGAAGTCATTAATTGAGATCAACCTACCAGATGATCATTTCTGTTCTGGGGAATGATCTTGACATCTGAGTTAATTGTCCTCACATGGACAGAAGTGTGATACTTCTATGTACAGAATAGGGATCTGTTCTTCCTGAGACTGAAAGTAACCATAGGTTTAGGACACTGAATTATCTGTCAGCTTTCAGCCAAAGCAAAGGTCGTTGACAAAAAGGGAAAGCAGCCATGTTGGGTTTTTGTCTTGAATTTAGTTGCCCCAGGGACCCAAGTGAGGAGTCAATACTCATTATCCACAGCCAGCTTGTTCTGAAGGTATTTCACGCCAGCATGAGTGTTTGGTATCACTCAAAGTTATGACTTCAGGAGGTAAAATTACTTAAAATACATTTTAGCAAATTAATATTTTGTTTGAGGAAATACACTTCTTAGAATTTTTTTTTCAGAATGATTCTTAATGGTTTGATAATAGTCCTTGTCATAGTATTTTTTCTATTTAAGAGGATAGATTAAAAATGGAGCCCAAAATACACATACATTTTGAAAAGTAATGTCAAAATTAGCATTACAGAAGTGTAATCAGTAAGGCATAATTCATTGTGTAGAATTTTGATAATTGCAATAAAACTAAAAGTGGATGCCTTTTCAGTTTATTTTAATATAATTATTACATTTCCTTGAGTATGTGTGTGTGTGTGTGTGTGTGTGTGTGTGTGTGTACCCACCCTTGTATGTGTGCTTTTAAATGCCATAATATGTGTGTGGAGGTCAAAGGGCAACTTGTGAAAGTCAGTTTGGTTCTCTCTTTCCCTCATGTATGTCTTGGGGACTGAACTCAGGTCACCAGGTGTGGCTGTGAGGGCTTTATGTGAGGGGATTTTTTGCCAGCCTTAAACATAGATCTGGAAAGATGAAAAAATCGGTACTATTTCATTTATTTAGAACAACAACAAAAAATAATGATCACCTTCCAAGTGGGAATGTTGGTTGAATTTCAAGGAATACTACTTTTAGTTAACTAGCTAAAGCTAACATTTTTAAATGTTTACCTTCATATGCAAAAAAATGGAAAACAGACAAGTAATATGCAGTCTAATGTTGAGTATTGACAAGTATTTTGAAGAAAATATTACCCACTAATCTATTAAAAAGTATGGAAAGCCAGGCAGTGGTGGCACATGCCTTTAATCCCAGCACTTAGCCAGAAGCAGGCATGTCTCTTGAGTTTGAGGCCAGTCTGGACTACAGAGTGAGTTGCAGGACAGCCAGAACTACACAAAGAAATCCTGTCTTAAAACAAAACAAAAACAAACAGCAAAATGTATGGAAAACTTAATGGACTGAGGCAGGAAGACAATGGGTCAATCAGGAATCCTGAGAAAGACTTCTGTCTCAAAGCCGTGATAACAACAGAATATCAACTGTTGATAGCGAAAATTGAAAAGACAAGCATAGATAAGAATAATATTTTAGAAATACTAGGATACTTGGGATGCTTTCTGAGAAAATAATCCTGAAAGTAAGGGGAGAATGTGTGAATAGAAAATTGGACATTTCCCGTAGTCAGAGCTGTAAGTGTAGAGGTATAACACAAAAAATATACCTGTCATTTTTTGAGGAGTATCAATAAATCAGTAAATGTGCTGGAGAGGTGGATCAGTACTTACTGCTCTTGAAGGTGATAAGGTTCAATTCTCAGCACATATGTATGTAGCTGAAGTTTTCCTGGTCCCGCAGCTGCTCAGACCCAAGTAAACACACAGAGGCTTATATTAATTATAACTGCTTGGCCATTAGCTCAGGCCTACCACTGACTAGCTCCTATACTTAAACCCAGCCCATTTCTACTAATCTATATGTTTCCACGTGTTCTGTAGCTTTACCTGTAACATGCTGTTCCCTGGATGGAGAGCTGGCATCTCCTAACTCCACCTTACTCTTTCCAGAATTCTCCTTGTCTGTTTACCCCACCTATATTTCCTGCATAGCTACTGGCCAATCAACATTTTATTTATCAGCCAATCAGAGCAACACATCCACAGCATACCGACCATCCTGCAGCACATGTGGCTGACAACTCCAGTTCTAGAAAATCAGATGACTTTTCTGGCATTCTTGGGCTCCTGCATGTACGTGGCACATATGAATTTATACAGCCTCACACACACACACATTTGAATAAAGAAAAAAATAATTTAAAAAACAGTAAACAGCATATCAATGAGTTCTTAGGCAAATGAAAGAAATATCTTGTCCTTAGTAATTGCAAAATTCATGGCTGAGGACATATAAGAGAAGTAAGATTAAGGAGAAGGGAGCATGGCAAATTAATTTAATGCTAATTTTGTGTGCTGTGTGAATCTTCAGAAATGAAGTCCCAGAGAAGCAGAGATCTGTACATTTTCACAAATAGTCATGCAGAAATGTAATTGGATGTGATAAGAGAGAGAGAGAGAGAGAGAGAGAGAGAGAGAGAGAGAGAGAGAGAGAAGAGAGAGAGAGAGAACTTAACATGTCCTGTTGGTTCAATTTCTTCTTGGTATAGGTTTGGACACTTGTCATAGGTCTTCAGAGCACATGTCGCTGTAACCTCACTAGGCTTGGTTCAGGAAAAAAGTGAGAAGAAATGATGATTTTGTAATCCACTGCAAGGGGGAAAGGGGACAAAAAAATTGGAGACACATTTCTGATTCTGCAGTTCTTAATTTTTAATTTTTAAGTGGCTTCAGTGTAGCATTCCACAACCACCATCAGAGCAGAAGATGAACTGCAACTGGATTGAAAGTGTGGGGCTGCTGTTGCGGGGTCCTTCAAACAAAAGTGTCGGCCTCCAGAAAGCTGCCGATGCATTGCTTTTCCTAGGAAGTTGTGAAGAAAGGAACTACCCCATGCGTGGCACGGAAAGGACAAAGAAAGTATTCCCTCCAAGTGCTGGTTGGTAAAGCAAGTGTTTGCTAGTGTCACTTTCAGGAGCATGGATGAATGTGAATCAGCAAAACGTCCCACCAAGCATAGGTAGACTCCCAGTAGCTGCACTATGGCAATACTGGCCTCCATCAACTTTCTACCTCTTATATGCCATAGTACCCTGAAGATCATATGCAGCTGAACGGCTGGAAGGAAAAGCATGTTGACTCTCAGGAAGGGTCTGATGAGCCTCCCACTCTCCCCTTTCTAGGAGAGTGTGTTAAGGGCTTTCTTTTCTTTACCTTATAGGTAGCTATCACTGTATGTTTTGATTATTTTCTTGTCTTGACTATGGTGCCAAAGCAATATATTCTCCATGACAAGGACAGCCATGTTATACACTCAGGAAATAGTTCTACCAAAACAGGTGTATAAACAGGGACAAGGTGGTACTTGAAAGATGCCTATCAATTCACTATGACTTTGTGACATTTTACAAGTGGAGAAAGATGAGGAATAATTGCATGAAATTAAAGCATGCCTGTACACCAAAGTAAACTATCAGCAGGGTAAACAGGTAATCTGCAAAATCAGAAAATTTCTGTAAACTAAATCTCAGACATAAATTTAAACAGTCAGTTTGAAGTTGTCCCTAAACAAATGTATAAGTGAGACATCAGCAGGATAGGTATGATGTATGTAATAATAAAATAGATGAGGTTATTAATTAGAGATTATCATAGGGGAATATGAGAGGAGATGGGAAGGGGGGAGATAGTGTGGAAATGATGTAAATATAGTACTCATGTATGAAACTCCCAAAAACTAAACTTGAATATTAATGTTTTTGAAGAACTTCAAGAACTAAGTAAATAAATAAAACTTCTCCTCCATAAATGGGACAAAGAAGTGAACAGTCAACAAAAGAAGTCCAGATTGCCAATATATATTTTTAAAAATGTCCAACTTCCTTAGCCAGCAGGGAAAAATAGGCTAAAACTATTATGAAATTCTATGTCACCTCTATCAGAATGCTATCATGAAGTAAACTAATAAATGAAAGTGAGGACTGATTCAACCACCATGGAAATCAGTGTGGAGGATTCTCAGACATAAAAGTCAAAGCATTACATGACAGTGTTCTGTCTGAAGAATGATCTACAGTCCTGATAGTTTGTTGTGAATGACTAAGTGTGTTAAGTATGTAATACACAAAACTGAAAGAACATAGTATGATTACCTACAAAAGAAAGGCACAGAATCCAGGCAATCAAAATTCAAGTATGAATGTGAGAAATGACCCAAGGCCACATACTTGGCCTAAGAGCTATTACTGTTGTGGCTGCTGAGGGAGGAAGTCAGTCTCCTGGAGACATGGCTGCTCACAGGCTGCCCATGGTCTGTTGGAGGAGCCCACACACCCGTGTGGATACGGGTATCACTAATTGGACTTGGGTTATTAACAAACAAAAGGGAGCAAGGATTTGAGAGGTGTAAGAATGGACTCACTAGAGGAAATTGGTAGAAGGCAGTGGTGGACTAATACGACCAAAATACACTGCACAGGTGTATGTTTTCAAAGAATCAATAATTTTATTATTTCAAAAAAGTCGAATAACAAACAGCAAGCCACAGCTAAATAACATAACATCATCAAATCAGGCACTTATGACACTCAGCCTAAGTGACTGGGGAAACCCTGCTGAAGCGGGCATGCTGTAGATCCCAAGGGAAAGATTTCTGGGTAGAGCTCCCTCTCCACGGATGAGCTTCCAGCTTCTAGTTCCTGCCACAGGCATTTTACTCTCCAGAAGAAGCAATAGATAGTAAGTTCTCAAGGAAACGATGTTACTAACAACTTTAGCTGATGGCTATGGTCTATTTCCTGGGTTATAGATCACAGTAGCAGCTAACTGAGGACAAAGGGTCACAAAGGTTACATCAAAAATACATTCCTGAGTCTGAGACAATGAAGGCCACCTTGATTTCGGAGTCTACTCACCAGCACAAACAACCTATGACAATATATCGCCATAATTCACATTGTATTCAGCTCTTAAATTGTTGATGTGTTTGCTTGTCTTAGTCAACATCATTTAAAAACTTATGTGACCTGAAATGTGGGGGAAATTACAAATCCTAAGTGAACAAGGACCAAAGAAACCAAACTAAGTAAGTAGTAAGATTCAGTGTAGGGTATGACATCTGATGATTTAGTTTTGGGAAGACAGACCCATGTTTGCTATATAACCGTTTGTTAAATTCTAGAAGAATCCAGCTTGCTTATCAATATGAGGAATGTGAACAGATTGTATCCCTCAAGAATAACTTCAATAGCAGGAACTAATGGATCATGGGACCATTTATTTACTCATCTGAATGGTCCTTGGAGTTGCTTTTGAGAAGAAAGTATAGATTCTCTGTTGATTTATTGTTGCAGCATTTTTTCCCCCTCATTTGACTGCTTTCTAGAAAAGAAATGTTAATTCTGGACATATGAATCCAATTAGCACTTTAATGAAAAAAATTACAGATTATTTCTTTCAAATTAATCAATCCAGGCATCATTATTTTGTGTTTTAGTTACAATGTGTTGACTGTTTTCAAACATTTATGTATCTACAGATTAATTACAGTTATTAAAGTCAGGTCAGACTCCTTGGGGATTATTTTTATAAAATTAAGAAGAACACTCTTGTTCTTTATTCTTCTATCACTTGTGTCCTCTGCTGTGGGATGGTCTGTATGTCAAATGTTCTGATTGGTCAATAAATAAAACACTGATTGGCTAGTGGCCAGGAAGGAAGTATAGGTGGGACTAACAGAGAGGAGAATTGGGAGAACAGGAAGCTGAGTGAGAGAGACCTGCCAGCCACCGCCATGACAAGCAGCATGTGAAGATGCCTGTAAGCCACGAGCCACGTGGCAAGGTATAGATTTATAGAAATGGATTAATTTAAGATACAAGAACAGTTAGCAAGAAGCCTGCCACGGTCATACAGTTTATAAGCAATATAAGTCTCTGTGTTTACTTGGTTGGGTTTGAGCGGCTGTGGGACTGGCGGGTGACACAGATTTGTCCTGACTGTGGACCAGGCAGGACTGGAGAAAACTCTAGCTACAGTCCTCTGCAGGGATAGGTCAGGATCTTATTTAGCAATGTGCGTTGCATATATAGAGAATAGGGTCTCTCTCCTGGCTTTCCTCCCTGCAAGCTATACTCTAGTTTGAGCTTGCATAGTCCCTCTTTTTCAAAGAACCAGGTGACTTTCCAGAACAATAAGGCTTTTTGAGAAGGGTCTCATCATCCCCTAGGTCCTGGCTGACCTCGAAGTGTAACATCCAACTTATCAAGTCCTCATTTTGTTCTTCTTTTCCTCATTGGCATAGCACTCTATGCTTTGGTTTTTGAACACCTAAAAGAACATTTTTAGTAGTCTTATACTTTTAACTTACATGTAACACTTAAGTAAAGCAAAAACAAAAAGTCAAATAAATGTAAATCAATACTGATTTTTGTTTTTGTTTGTCTTTTACATTAAGATTTAGTTTGACCAGTGATTAAAAACCCAATAAATCCAAAGAAAACACACACACACACACACACACACACACACACACACACGCAGAGTAATTATAATTAAATGTAGTATTTCCTTGTAAAGCCAATTTGGGTAAGTGTTCAGAGATCAATAACTTAAGAGAACTTCATTGAATTAAATGATTGCATTGAACTTTGACCTTGGAAAATTTAATAACCTTAAATAATTATGACATAATATTTAAGTTTCATCTAAAAGTACTTCCAACTCTTCTTTAACTTATTATCATGAGACATAACAACATAAAACAAATTTCCCATCTGAATAAAAAAAATTCAATCTAAATTACTTATATAACTTAGAGAAACAAGTTAAGCTTATCTTTCTAAATATTGTTAAAGTTTTTGCCTGCTGCAAGAACTTAACCAAATTCCATTGCTGTATGGATTTCTTTTAAGGTTTTTTTTTTCTTTTTTCTTTTTTTTTCCTGTCCAACATACAACTAGGGAATTCAGTTTTATTTTTCAGTATCTGGAAGTCTTTTATATCCATTTTAAGAATATTCAGTAATTATAATGATATCATGTAATTAACTTTATACTGCTACTCTAAAATGGTTAAATATTACAAGAAACCTATCAGCTATTATGATGCCACATTTTATTATTTGTTTGTTTGTTTGCTTGTTTAGACTTAGTCTCAATGTAGCCAGGAGTGACTCCAGACCTCTTATGTAGCTAAAGATGACTCGAACTCCAAATCCTCCTGCCTCTACCTCCCAACATCTGGGATTACAGGCTGTCACATTTGGTTATGGCATATTCTCCCCACATAATACATCCTGATTATGATTTCCCCTCTCTCTATTCTTTGCAGTTTCTATGCACTTCTGATTCCATCCAGATCAACCTCCTTTCTGTCTCTCATTAGAAAATAAGCAGGCTTATGAGGGATAGTAATAAAATAAAACAAGAAAGAAGAAAAATTAACACATCAAAATAGGACAAAACAAACAAACAGAAACTAAGTGGCAAAAAAAAAAAGATATAGATACAGAGACCCACTTGTTCACACACTCAGGAATGCCATAAAAGCACTAAAATGGAAGCTATAATATATACCCAAAGGACTCTCGAGGCCCTATGCATGCTGCCTCAGTCTCTGTGAGTTCATATATGCATCAATTCTGATTGGGTCCCTTGATTTCTTAAGTGTCATCCATCCCATCTGGCTCTTACATTCTTCCACCTCCTCTTCTGAGGGGTTCCCTGAGCCTTGCGGAGAGGGATCTGATGGAGACATCCCATTTAGGGCTCACTGATCTAAGGTCTCTTACTCTCTGCATAATGTCTGACTGTGGGTCTCTGTATCGTTTCCCATCAGCAGCAAGAGGAAGTTTCTCTGTTAATGGCTGAGCAAGGTACTGATCTAGGAGTATAGCAGAATGTCATTAAGAGTCATTTTATTGCAATGTTCTTTTAGTAGAACAGTAGTATTTGGTTTTACCCTTGGTCCCTGGGCTATATCGTCTTAGGCTCTTGGTCACTCAAGCAGTATTGCGTATGGTTTCATCTCATGGAATAGGTCTTAACTCAAATCAGATATTAGTTAGGGACCCCCACAAGCTTTGTGCCACCATTGCACTAGCTTACCCTGAAGGCAAGACACCATTGTAGATAAAAGTGATTGTAGCTAGGCTAATGTTTACATTTCTCTTTTGGTAGCATACAAAGCATATTTTATTTTATAAAAGTCTTAGACAGGTGCTACGTTATAGTAACACATGGTCAAGGTATCAGTGACCTCTAATAGTAAATATTCTATTTGAAAAAAAAAGAAAAAGTGGGGAAGAAATTACAGGGAACCAACCATCTTTACAAACTAGTGTTATAACTGCACTTTTGAATACAAGGGCATATGTTCTCCTTTTATAGTCAAGGGTGAATAAGTGGGCCAGCTTTCCATGGGGTTAGGCTTTTTATTATCATCATTCCATTCCTAACAGCCACTTTCATTATCCAAGTCCCCATCCACTGTGTTGTAGGTCCCAGTTTGGCCCAGTGGTGATAATGGTAACAGGCATTCTTTAAAAATATTGTGTAGGCTTTGTAGATTCTGCAAACAAGGCCAATTTTCTTCTGTCTGGAGAGCCGCATATAATAGCTCTATTTCTGTTTTGAATGAACGAGTTTCTTGAACATGTAACAAGCAAAAGGAAGAGAAGGAAGAGTAAGTAGCATGTAGTAGAACATCATCAAATCAGGATCTCAGAACATCCAGCAGGGATGATGGGATAATCTCATTGAGTAGGCTATGGTAACAACATCAAAACAAGGCTTATACTTCCTAGTGCCAACAGGCTGGGAAAGTCCCACTGAGGCAGCTAGCTGAAGAGCTCAAGTTCCTCATTGAGAGGCCTGGCAAGACATGATAATTCTTTGTGGATGAGGTTCCCAAGCTCAAATAGAAAGTAACAGGTGATAGAGGGGAAAAATCATCAAACTGCTTACAACATCCAGGGGAAATAACTGGAAATCACTGAAGCAGTCATGCTGGGGTTCATGAGTGAGAAATTTCTGGGTAGAGTGTCTTCTTCAAGGATGAGCATCCCACTTCTCATTCCCATTGAAGCATTCCAGTGCCATAGTATGAACCATGTGTAGAAATTGTTTGCTTTCTAGTTATGCTGGACTGTGCCATAATTTAATACCTTGCTTCTTTGCTGCAGTAAGAACAGGGACCAGCTTTCTCGAGGACACAGAATTTCTAGGGACACTTGATATAAGCGTGCTGTGTGAGAACAAGGGACCTATCTGCTTTCAGAGTCTGCTTTCAACAAGCACACAATTTATTAATACAATTTATGCCACAACTGTATATGTGGATCCTGGGTATACACATAGAGATATTTGCACATTGAGTTTATTGCTGTCTCATTAACAATGGCAAGGAAATAGGACCACTCTAGATGTCCATGAACAGATGAATGGATAATGGAAATGCGGTACATAAACAGAGTGAAATTTTTTCAGCCACAAATAAAAGTGAAATTATGAAAATTGTAAGAAGGTATATAGAACTGGAAAATATATTAAGTGTGGTAATTCAGGCTCAGAAAGACAAACAACATGTCTTATGTCACATATTCGGGTCTCATTTTATATGTCTATATTATAAATTTATGTAGGAGTGAATGTACATATAGATCACCAAACTGGAAAAGGTCCCATGAGCCAAGGGAAAGAGATTTTCAAGAAGGGATGTAGAAGGGTAATAGAATGTTACATAATATAAAAATAGGGGGAAAAACACTGGTGTGGAAAATAACAAGCAGGTAGGAAATTAGGGAGATAGAGGAAGGAGCAAAAGAAGACAACACAAACAAATTAGCTATGAAAATAATGTAAGGAAGCTTAGTATTTTGTATACTTATTTACTAATAAGCATAGTAAAAATTAAATGTCTGGGTATAGGTATTAGTCTGACTATAGGCCTTTCAAATAGTGTGGGAAGGAAGCCAAGTAAGAAATGGATATGTTCACTAAGTTCATCCTGTACAGTTCTGAGAGTATGTAGTCAGAGAGACATAGATCAGAACTGTAACAGAAAGGTGACGTGTTAAATTATAACATTCTCTCATTAAGGAAACCATACTGTAAGGATCTGAAGGACTAAAACCAAATCCATTAATGTCAGTGGCTCTCACATTAAAAAAAAAATCCAACTGGCATAAATTGGTTGGTTTAATGTAAAATGTGGATATGTCTTTTTGATATACTTAATAAAAACAAAATCAATGTTAGAAAAATATGTTTCATTTTAGATTATACACCCTGATAGATGAAGAAAATAATTATAACACTGAATTAACAGTACCTCACATGCATGTTCTGCCAAGACTAGTCCAAACTGATAGTAAAAGACCATGGTGATGAATATAATTTTGACACATCAGTTAGTTTAAGAAGGCAGGAAATCAAGTTCTGCTTGCTCGGTACAACCACGATAATGCTATAAAGATTTTGGAACAAGACCTGCTGGCCAGTGCAATTCCTCAAATAATTCTGCGTGACTTGATGAGTTTATACACAAGCTTCCCATGCCTTCAGGCAGAGGAAAAACCATTTGGAAACATTTCATGGAAGAGTAACACAAACAATTAAGGTGTAATATGGCTAAATGATGGTTTAAAAACACTTAGAAGTCTTAATTGAAATGAGGGTACTACCAGGACTGGCTGGAGGTGGTGGGAAAGCTGCTTAGATTAATGTGAGTAAAACAAGAGATAATGGCCTGAAATTAAGGAAATCATGCTGACCCCCCAAGTTTGTTGATCATCCAACATACCAGTGGCAGCTTTAAAAATCGCTGTTACTCCAGAGGGTTTGAATATATGTAGCTGAATGTTCTAGGGGAAAATTCTTTAATATAAAGCTACAACAGAGACACAGTCTCATTCTGGAAAGTTATTTTCTTTAATAGCTCATCAGTTAATGATGTCAAATCGTCGGGTTGAGAGTTTAAAATGCTCCAAAAATTAAGTTGTACTTACAACCTGGAGGCAAAAGTGTGCCTCAAATCATCCATTTCAAAAGAAAGAAATCAAAGCAAAACAAGATACCGAACAGATGGGGGGGAAAAAGCACAAAGAACATTTAAATTTGCAGTTTGTAGTGCTTCTCATTAACTTTGTCTGGTTTCTTCATTTCATTTAGAGATTTATATGTGATGAATGAGATTGAGAGATACAAGTAAAACAAGCAGATCCAACATACCCTGCAGACAGTACCCAAATCTCTGCTTTCTGAGTTCACGCAGGAGTTTTTAATAATCAATGCCCATAACATTCTGAATATCAACAACAATACCTATGTTACTGCAGGTATACCTATTTCTAAGTAGAGACAGGTTGCATGTAGATTTATTTGGTTGCATTATGTTCTCAACAACAAAGAGTTAACTTAGATCTAAATGGCCCAACTGTGTCCACATTGTCATGGCATAAAATCCAGCACCCCAAGAGTTCTATTATATGGAACAGGGAGATTGGTAAGAAGAACAAAGTCTCTCTGAGATCTTTAATAACCATTAGCCCAGAAGCAATGTTGAGGCTGAGCAGCAGTCCAGCTCTATGTATTTGACAATTTGGATCTGGACCTTCAGTTGACTCCAGCTCTCAGTACTTACAAGGACAGACATATAGCTTCAAGATGACACCTCCTCCCACCTCCCCAAATGCCACCCCCAAGCCGCAGCCATTTCTTTAACTTTCAAGAACTTAATTAGGCAAATCTAGGTTCATAGCTTGATACAGACAGTAATGTCAGGAAAAGTCACAGTGAAACAGTGTAGGAGTGTTTCAAAAGACAGACGTTTCCAATACCAGCCTTAAGCATCAGGGATGAAAGTGGGGCCGGGGAAGGATCTAGGATAAAAATAGAATCTGGAAGCATGAGTTTGAGCTTTTCTAAAAGCTGTAGTTCATTGACTTTACAATGGTCACATATAGGATCCTGTGGCTTTTGAAAATATTAGTGTCAAAGAGCTGTGGAAGAACCTATGTAAGATGACAGTGTAGTTCTTGAGGGCACCTGCCTGATTACAACTGAAGGTAAAACTCTAGATCACAGGGATTATCAAAAGTAGCATATCTTTTTTTTTAAAGAATGTTTTTTTTTTTCACTTTACATACCAATCACAGATCCCCCTCTCTTCCCTCCACCCACCCCGCTCCCAGCCTTTCTTCCTCAACACACCCCCCATTCCCTCCTCTGAAAAGGCAAGGCCTCCAGTGGAGAGTCAGCAGAGCCTGGTACATTCAGTTGAGGCTGGTCCAAGCCCCTCCCCCTGCATCAAGGCTGTACAAGGTGTCCCATCATAGGTAATGGGCTACTAGCAATAGTAGAGAGGGTGCCCAAGCTGGCTTATCTCAGTAATCAGATTGGTGAATACCCTAACTGTCATCATAGAGCCTTTATCCAGTAACTGATGGAAGCAGATGCAGAGAACTACAGGCCAAGCTCCAGGAGTCCAGTCAAAGAGAGGGAAGAGGAATTCTATGAGCAAGGGGCATCAAGATTATGATGGGGACACCTACAGAGACAACCAAACCAAGTATATCTTTATTTTAAACAAAGCTGATTGCCTTGTTTCCTCGAAAGTCCCCAAAATGTCTTAGAGAAAACATGAGGCTCTACCCAGGGTCTTGAGGCCCTATGTCGGAGCCCAGCTCTGACCTGTTGAAGGATTCTTGGGGGTAGGGGGAGGAATGAGGAAGTATTAGATAGAAATATAGACCTGGACAACAAGAAAGACAGAGATACAGGATAGCTACAGGAGGATCCTGGGTCAATACCCAACTGTTTTATTCTAATGGACCTTTTCTATACTGCCAAGGGGAGAGGCAAAAGAACTCCCCCTCTCAAGATCAAAGCACTAGGTACAGCCAAGCTTAGACACATCAAAACACC
The DNA here is from genome assembly GCA_902168325.1 of Peromyscus nudipes. Classification (NCBI taxonomy): domain Eukaryota; kingdom Metazoa; phylum Chordata; class Mammalia; order Rodentia; family Cricetidae; genus Peromyscus; species Peromyscus nudipes. The sequence continues at coordinate 40,032 of CABHPH010077499.1, forward strand.
TGGTGACCATGCCCCTGGCCAAATCATCCTATTATGCAGCCCTGCTGGGCAAAGCAAGCTCAGACTTTCTTACTAAGGAGCCTCTGTGGCCCCCACATGTGGGACATTAAATATCTGTATATAAAAGAGTATTGTCTACACTGGAAACTTTTACAGTGAATATTAAATACATTGGAATTCTTGTATCTGAGCTAACAAGAGGCTGAGATAAAATCTCAGGAAAGGGCTTCCTTTCCTTCTATGTGGCTCTCTAATTCATTCATGCCTCACAACCTAACTTCCTTGCTCTGCTCCTCAGAATCTCTGCATGTATCAGGCCCTCTAAGACCTGCAGAGGAAACAGTTTCCTACTTCCCCATCCTCAAATAGGAACAAAAATAAAAATCAGACATTTGAAAAAGGCTAGAATAGTATGAGAAAATTATGAAGACAGGGATTAACCACAAAAAAATTGACTCCAGTGCAAAGAACAACAATAAAGGAACCGAAGGGGTGCTTGAAAGGATGATATGTGTGTATAAACCTGAAGGGTTTGAAATTTTACCCTGTTGTATTGACTAATCTGTCAGTTCCATGAATGTGAAGGAAGACAGGCGCCTTCTGGGCCAGAGACCTAGGATTACTACATTTTTAAGGCAGTGGTTTTAGACAGAGAATCATCAATTTATTTTCCCTAGTTCTTCATATCACATCTCCAGCAGTTAGTACAAAGAGGGCCAAGAAAGCCCCCTCATACAATGAGTCCAGTTGGAGGATGTGAACTCTAATCTCAGGAAATGTCCCCAGTGGACTTACATCTTCAGAACAAATCCTTGTTATCTATGTGATGATAGACAGTAAACATCACTGTGAAGTGCCTCAGGGATGCACTTCATTTCCTGTAGCTGGTTTTTCTTTATCAGGACCCTTTGGAAAGGTAATGTAGGCTAAATAATGAACCACACCTTTACTTGCAAGGCTGGTAGAAATGACAGACATTTTGAAAAGTGTTCTTAGGTACTGTGTAAACCAAGGGGGATTTGAAGGTTGGTATAGGCATCAAAAAAAAATGATTGGGAAAGAAGATTATCAGAAAACAGGAAAACATGTTTAGGACTTGAAAAACAACGACTGACTGATAAATTTAGGAAATATGTCAATGCAATACATTTGAAATTTTGGAAATTTTCCAAATACGTATTTTGTAAGAAGACTGATGAGACATCTATGGAATTGTATGAAATACTGAGGATTCAATTATGAGATCCAACATTCAACTACGGTTCCAAAGAACACAAAACGGAAAAGTAATGAAATCCTACCAGAGTCAATTGCAGTGCTTAAGACTGATGTTCAGTCTCATTCTCCTGCCAAACAGGGTAAGTGACTCCCAGCTGGAATGCCTAATAGCACAATTCCAGAACATGAAGAGGACAGGCTGTAAGTTCAACCTGCCTGGAAGTTTTAAGAAGGAAATCTATCCCAAAGACACCCTTCTACAGGACTTTTGCTCATCGTCCAGCTCTTCAATATTCTTTCCATATCTCTGCCTATCAACATTCTGTAATGGATGAAGAGGAGCTCATGAGGCCCCACACTTACCAAAAGACTTATAGTTGCTGGAAGAGGTGAAGTCAAAGTCCTTAGAGGTGTAGCCATTGGTACCCCCCTGAAGCAAATAAGTACCTCATCCATGGTTATGCGAACAGCCGTAATGAAGCATTGCAAGAAAATCAAAATTAAAACCAGCCATGAAAGGAGGACAGTGGAAGAGAGATCATGTGGGAGGTATAAGTGAGAATAATAACTGAGATTCTGATAATATTTTATGTGTATGCATATTTATCAATGAAATTGTGTAGTTGGAAGGTTACTCCGGTCCTGCCTGGTCCCACAGTCCTGTAGTTGCTTATAAAATAATCACTCAGAGGCTTAATTTTATTTACAAAGTGTATGGCCTATGGCAGGCCTCTTACTAGTTAGCTCTTATATCTTAAATTAACCCATTTCTATTAATCTGTATTTTGCCACATGTTCCGTGGCTTTACTAGTCTGCTGGCATGTTGCTTCTTGGGCAGCCCGCTGGCATCTCTCCAGATTCCACCTTTCTCTTTCCTGTCTCTCTCCTTGGATTTCCCCCCTGCCTCTAAGCTGCTTTGCCATAGGCCAAAGCAGCTTATTTACTAACCAAAGGGAACAATACGTATTCACAGTGTACAGAAAGACATCCCCTTGCAAAATTGTGGGGAAAAAAATTATTTTAAAAAAGAGACGGAAAGCTGTTCCCACTTTGTCCTAATTGGGAGTTGATCAGACCAGATTAACCTGTATCAAGGAAACAATTCACTGAATATCAAACACAGTTAACAGAGAATGTGAAAGACAATACAATTAATAGTGACAAGATGTTCTTTAACATGGAGAAAAAAACAAAGAATACTATTATACTTCTAACAATTCATAAATATATAATAAGATTTAGTTAATAATACCAAGGCAGTAATTCATCCTCCAAACTGGAAGGAAAATTCACTGGAAGTAGTTCAATTAAGTAAAAGTGAGCAGACAATCCTTCCTATTAATTTCAACAATGAGCCAGGAGAGCGGCCACAGCAAAGATGACAAGAAGGGCTTTTGGACCATCAACAAGGTGGTATCTTGAGAATACTCCTTCATTCACAAGCACGTCTGTGGAATGAGCTTCAAAAAGCATGCCCCTGAATTCTCGCAGAAATATACAAATATGCATGAAGATGGGAACTCCAAATGTGCCCATTGATACTACGCCCAATAAAGCAGTCCTGGCTGAGGAATAAGGAATGTTTTGTATCATAGCTGTCTGTTTGTTCAGAAAGCATCATGGAGACTAGCTCTTGACAAGCAGACTCTGTACTTTTGTAACCCATGTTGCTGTCACCATGTCCAGAAATCAACACCTTCAATGTGGATGAGAATTAATGCTGAGTGTCAGATAGTATCAAAGTCAGAAAATTAAAACAAAAAGCATCTCCAAAACAGAAAATGAAGGAAAGGAAAGGAAAGGAAAGGAGAATAGATTTGGACCATCTCTTTGTCATGTCAGAAACATCCTGGCATTTTATAAATGAAAAGAACATGTAAGTTATACCTTGCCTTGTCTTTGGAGTAAAAGGAGTCATATAGTTAAAAATGCTATCAGTGCTTCTTAATTTTTTTCAATATTTTAAGTCAATCTAAAAACAACATGAGCACAAAAATACAAGCCAGTGTCAATGTTGTCACCTGATTCTAAATAAAATTGAGTGGCTGAAATAGGTAAGAAAGAAATGAAGAAAAACCAAGAATGTTATAGAGAGAAATCAAAGGGAGTCTGCTTAAGGGGTATGATGAATTTATTAGGACATGAATTGGAAAAGACAACTCATTAAACAGAATAGGTGAATTGTTGCAGGGTCCTGGAAGACTGAGGCCCTGTCCCACGCTGTTCTGCATGTCTTTTAGGTCTTTTTTTTTTTTTTCAGAGCTGAGGACCAAACTCAGGGCCTTGCGCTTGCTAGGCAAGCATTCTACCACTGAGCTAAATCCCCAACCCCACCTTTTAGGTCTTAAGGGTAGCCCTAAGGCCATCGCTGGTACTTCAAGGTCAAGTGAAAAGGGATCCACTAAAGAATGTCAATTACTTGATATTAAAAGTGTAGCCTTAATTGTATTTTAAGGATATTATTAGAATCCAAGTGATAAACATTAAAAATGTAAAATAAGGAGTTGGTGGTGGCACACGCCTTTAATCTCAGCACTGTGGAGGCAAAGGCAGGCGGATCTCTGTGAGTTCAAGGCCAGCCTGGTCTCCAAAGCAAGTTCCAGGAAAGGCTCAAAGCTACACAGAGAAACCCTGTCTGGAAAAACCAAATAAATAAATAAATAAATAAATAAATAAATAAATAAATAAATAAATAAATAAATGAATAAGGAGTTGGGCAGGAAGCAAAACCAGATCAGTGACTTCTTATGTATCATAGGTAAAACACAATATATAATGATTTATATAGATGAACAGAGAAACTAGCTGGGAGATATGAAGGTAACTACCAGAAATCTAAGGGAAAAGAGCGGGTGCCTCCATGAAGCAGCAGTTGAAGGAGTGTGAACACATAAGGGGCCATTATTGTTCATTATACTTCTGCACTACCATTATTAAAATGCCTGTGAGTAACAATATGTTCGAAATGTAAAATTCATTCTTTATAAAAATTTTAAAGACAGGGAATCTTAATTATAGCAGTTCCCTATGGTGTTCAAATTAGGTCATGCCTTAAAAGTCAGCCTCATAAGAACTTCCAAAATTTTTTGACTGTACTTATATTTGAATGTAAATATCATGTTACTAATCTACAGTGGAATTAGTACATTGATGAAAGTATATGTCTCATGTGTAATATGGAATTTTTATGTTAAGAATGTTTATTTGCATAGCAATGATAAATTGTAGCTTATTTTCTGAAAGGAACTGTAGTCTTCCTTTTCTTTAGTTGTAAGCTGTTATTTCTTAACTTTTAAGCAAAGCATTTCATAAGTATTTACTGAGAAAATGAGGTGGGCTTACACCTCTACATCATTTTCCAAGAAATCATTGCTTAGCTTTCTTTTATTTTCCCCCTCTACGCTTTGTATGTTTGAAACTTTTATTCCTACCCACTACTTCCAACAAGTTTTCTAATGGTGATGTTCAGACTAATCCAAAGGGCAATTTACACTTAACCTTTGTTAACAGAATTCCCTGAGCAGGTTGTCTGAGCAGTGCATTTACAATTCTGACTACAGACAACAGACTGCAGCTTGTCTCCAAAATTGACTTCACGAATTGTAACCACAGGAGGAGCCGGTGAAGGCTTTGCATTCATTGCATCCTGGCAAAAGGATTATAGCTCCAGTAGCTTCCCCTGGAGTCTAGTCAAATAGAATCGGGGTGAGGAAATTACTGACCTTTTCTACTGAGCTGCCACCGGCTTCATGCAAAGAGGCCCTTTTCTGAGGAAGAGCCAGAAATGACTTCAAAGTCCTGATCTATAAAGAAGTCGCGCTCTGCCTTTGTCAATATTTCTTGCTCTCTGTCTCTCTTTCCCTTCATTGTATCTATGTATACATGCCATGGAACAATGGCAGAATGTATTAGCAGGCCATATCAAGTGAGTAGCTCTTGAAATTGCTGGGATGGCTGATATCAGTGGGATGTTATTCTCTAACTGCCCCCTAATGGACGTCGTAGAGAAGCACTGACATCCTAATGTGGGATGGCCTTCTCTTTTTCTCAAAGGAATTGCTACCTGATTCAGAAAGAAACAGATAAAGAAAACGAATATATCAGATCCTGATGCAATTACGGGCACATAATAGACGTTTAATGGAGTCAAGCATAAATACAGCTGGGATAGTCCTGGGAAGGCACACAAAACAAATGTTAAATAAAACATGATACTTAGAGGTATTAGACCATTAACTCCTGTGGATGACTAATGGAGAATTATTTTAGTATCAATAGCAAAGCATGGTCTTAATTCTTAGTATGGTTATAAATACAAAGACTAAATCCATACTTTATTCAATAAATATTTCACCCGGGAAGTATTTTATGTCACTTCATAAATATCTTCAGTAGTTAATATTACAAAAGTCTATGATGAGAAAAGTCAGGTCAGGCTATAATCTCAGCACATAGATATTTTACATTATAACCCGAAGACAATTTCCTGATAATTCTAATATTTCTCTCTCTCTCTCTCTCTCTCTCTCTCTCTCTCTCTCTCACACACACACACACACACACACACACACACACACACACACAC
>CABHPH010077502.1:0-44415 GCA_902168325.1 Peromyscus nudipes
CCTCCCTCCCTCCGTTCCCCCCCCCTTTCTTTTTCTTTTTGGTTTGGTTTTTTGAGACAAAGTTTTTCTGTGTGATAGCCATAGCCCTGGCTGTCCTGGAGCTCACTTGTATAGACCAGGCTGGCCTCAAACTCAGAGATTGGCCTGCCTCTGCCTCCTGATTGCTGGGATTAAAAGTGTAAGCCATCACACCCAGCCAGCCTGCTTTTTTATATACCCCAGAACCACTTGCTCAAAGGCACCACCCACAGTGATCTGGGCCCTCTCGCATTAATCTTCTACCAGAGAAATGTACAGGCCAGCCTGGTGGAGACAGTTCCTCAGGTGAGAGTCTGTCTTCCCAGCTTTGTCTAGGTTCGTGTCATTTGACAAGAACCAACCAGCACACTCTGGTTTGTACTGTTATCCAGGAGCCTTTAGTGGCTCTCAACCTTCCTAATGCTGTGACCCTTTAATACATTTCCTCGTGTTGTGATCACCCCGACCATAAAATTATTTTGTTGTTACTTCATAACTGTAATTTTGCTACTGTTGTAAATTGTAATGTAAATATATGAATGCAGGATATCTGATATGTGACCCTGTGAAAGGGTCATGGGGGTCTTGACCCACAGGTTGAGAATTGCTGCTCCAGAATCCCCCTTTTCATAACTCTTCTACCCCCACCCCAACTCCATTTTAGCCATTGTTCACTGAAAATATGCATCTGGTTTGCTCATAATTGGTTGTGCCAGACTTTGCTAAATAAGTTGTGTTTGGCTAGTGTGTCTGTGGTGACTGATAGAGATAGGAACCAAGGAGTATGAGAAAGTCGTGCAGACTGTTGAGGGTTGATCAGACTTCTCTACAGTTGGACCTTTCAGCTGTGACTTTGTCTTCCTGTATGTAGAAACAGTTGTGTGGACGTTACTGTCTGTGTCCCTTGTCCACTAACTGCCAAGAGTGTCTTCTCATTGTTGTGACAACCAAAAGTTTAGGTATGTCTCCTAGGACATAATCTACATAATCTAAAGCCTTAAAGGAAGCTACTGTTTAGAGATGAGAGAAGTCTGGGCCCCCCCCCAATGATCTATAAATCAGGAAGCACAGCAGGCTCCTTGGATTAATACATGGGAAGCAGTGATATCTGAGGATTTACACGTTTACTTGGATATGATTTTAAACAAGTATCTGTGTAGATGATCCTTTCGTGGTAGTACCCTGCCCTGTGTCTGGTGGGCAGGGCTTTGTGTTGGTGGTTCATACCTTCTTTGCCATCTAGCATGTTGCAGGACAGCCTTTGGGCTTTGCAAAGCCTCATGGTTACTGCTAAATTTGAAGAGACCATATGTGGGGGAAGTTTGGGGGTTTGTATTCTGCTTGCCAGGTAGCTTAAAGTGCCTCTTTTGAGACCTACCAATATTTTTTTTTTAATTTCTTGAACATTTTATTTTTATTTTTTTAATGTATGGGTGTTTTGTCTGCACTTTTGTTTGTGCACCATGTGCCAATGGAGGCCAGAAAAGTGTCAGTTCTCCTGGGATTAGAATTACAGACGGTTTTGAGCTTCCATATGGGAGCTGGGAACTGTAGATGTAACCAACCGCCTTATTAAATAAGAGACACAGAGCCAATGTAAAGATGAAAGCCGAAGAGGTCAGAGCTTTCCGCCAGCTAGCCTCTCCCGCCAAGAGACCTCTCCGAAAAGGGAGTTACTTCCTGTGCGTTTGTCTTATAAAGAGTCCTTGTTCTTCCTTCTCATTGGTTGTAAACCCAACTACGTGACTGCCTCGTCACTGCCTGTCTGTACAGACCTCCAGGTCTTCTATGGTTGGTATTGAGATTAAGGGCGTGTGTCTCCAATGCTGGCTGTATCCTTGAACACACAGAGATCTACCTAGTTCTGCTTACCAAGTGCTGGGATTAAAGGCGTGCACCACCACCGCCCTGGCTTTTGCTATGGCTTGCTAATAGCTCTGACCCCTAAGCAACTTTATTTATTAACATACAAATAAAATCACATTTCAGCACAAATAAAATACCACTATAGGAAACTCAACCCAGGTCCTCTGCAGGATGCTTTTAACTGCTGAGCCATGTATCCAGCCCCGAGATACCTGCATTAAAGATACTGTCAGCGTCTTACTGTCTCTCTAAACCTAAGTAATTCCCACGTTACTTAGTGAGCATAACCAGTTCCCAGAAACCAGAGCAAACATGTTGAGGCAGTATCTGTTTTATTTATCTCCATAGCAACTCTAGGGAGCTCTGTTAAGCCCTCTTTTCATGAGCAGCATGCAAGGGGCTAGCTAGCGTTTTGACTGGTGTCCACACCCCACAGCTGAAAGAATCATGTTTCTATTGTGTAAGACTCCACAGCCCACACTCTGCTGTTGTGTGCTTTTTATTGTGGTTACACTGAACACCTCTTAATTTGGAAGTTTGTGTGCTGGGGACTTGATACCCGCTTTAGGCTTTCCATTTTGTTTTAGTTCTTGGAAACACCTGTTTTGACCATTGGTGGAGGGTGATAAACTAAGAAACTGCTTTCTATTTCATGAGTTTACAGTGTGGAACTCTCAAGGTAGAGTTCCAAGATGCTACTATTTGTACATTAGCATACTGTGGGAGTGTGTGCTGAGTCTCCTGCCCTTGACACTGTTTAACTCAAGGCTTGTCTCAATTGGAGATGCTAGCACAACAGTTCTTAACTTCTGAGTTACACCTTTGTGAATGTACAAGATTGCTCAGAAAATTCACAGATATGAATAGTAAAGTCTCATTTCCAGCCATAACTTCACTACTGTTTGTGGATCTCAAATTAAGAATCCTGACATGGGTTTATTACTATGTACCTATAACATACATAAAGTTTTTATTGGGCTTAATTTTTAATCTGTAGCTAGTGTTTGTTTTCCTTAATGCTGTTTAATAGCAATTCTGATACTGACTGACTAGCTCAGCCATCAGTGGAAGACCCCATGTTCTCAGCTATTAGTACCAGGAAGTTGGTACATCTGTTACCCACTAGGACATTATATACAGTCTCCACAGGTCAACCACTTTCGACTGGGATGATAGGATAGAAGTCACCATACCTTTCCTAACCAGTAGAACATTGGTTTAGAAATGGACATGCTGTCTTCTGCTGTTGCTGTGACGTCAAATACAGTTCTGTTTGATTTTGAGATAGGTTCTTGCTGTATCCCAGACTGGCTTTGACTGTGATCTTCCTGCCCAGCCTCTCAAGTTCTGGGGTTACAGCCTCAGAAATCGTTTTGATCTCTACCACTTTAGCCAATGTCTAGACCTCAGTACAGCTGGTCCTAGAGCATCAGCAAAGCCGGAACATGTAGAATATTCCACATATTCCTACCTACCTAAATCTTACCTACCTAAACTATCTTTGTATGTTGTCAGGCCTGGACCAGAAAAAGAAACATTGAAGGTTTTAGAGTGCAAAAAGAATGCCAGACAGGCATGTGAACAGAGGTACAGCTTACAGTTTAGGATTTAGGAATTGGGTATGGCCTCATGAGCGGGAAGTTTTACTACATCAGGACAGAGACAGTAGCCTAGGCCTGTGCAAGTTCCCTCAAAGGGCAGGATCATTGTGTCTGCCCAGCCAGGGCCAGAAAAGCTGAGACAAAATAGCAGATCTGCCTCCTGTTGGCCGGTGGTTACATGAGGATGGGCTGAACCAGGAAGTGAGAGCCAGGTTTGTCCGGCCCATTTCGGTGATTTAGCTGGTACAGCTGGCTCAAGTGGTGGTGTGAGCTGGAAAACAACTGAAAGCTGTGTCCACAGGGCCATGATACAGGTGAATGCAGTGACAGTGGCAGTGATGGTGGCTGGCAGATTTTGAAGATCAGTAGCATTTTGATAGATCAGACTGCCAGGGAGAGGGAGAGGCTCATGGTTGACATAATCTTGACAATGATTTTTATGTCGAAGGCTTGAATCAGTCAAAAGACATTTTAGGTTTAATTTTATGAACAGCTTTCTTCCTGCTTTCAGGAGAATATTGCTATGTTGGTGTCTCAGAGCTAAACTATGAGTGAATTTCGGATTCACCATGATGTCAACGAGCTGCTCAGCCTGCTACGCATCCATGGTGGGGACGGGGCTGAGGTCTACATTGACCTGCTGCAGAAGAACCGGACGCCATATGTTACAACCACAGTCTCTGCCCACAGTGCCAAGGTGAGCACCTATTCCTGATATAGGACCATAGGGATGGGAGCCTGGAGGTACAGCCATGGGTGTGGACACTCATCCTAGGGCTGTGGAGATGGGGCCCTGCCCTTCATAGCCACAGCATGGCTAGTGCTGGGCCAACAGCACCTGATCGATGCTTCCTTTGAACCTGGCATTCACTGTGCTCTGTAGGCTTCTGGTTCCCAGCAATAGCTCCTGTTACTTACCCCTTTATAAAGATGAATCAGTGGATGTCCAGAGAGAGAGAGTAGTCTTGAACTCTCACTTACACAGTCCTCCTCTGTTTCTCCTCCACAGTTTACATATATTAAGGAGGAGACTTAACGTATGTAAAAATTACTGCGTGGGAAAAGGGAAACTACTGATATTAATCACATTGAAATTTCTTGCAGTTTTTTTTTTTCTTTTTATCTCTTTCTTTGTGTAGCCTTGGCCTGTCTGAAACTCACTATGTACATATGTAAAACAGGCCGGCCTTGAACTCAGATCTATCTGGGATTAAAGGTGTGTGCCACACCACACCTGGCTTCATAATTCAGTTATGCATCTTTAATAAAAGATACCTTTGAATTTGAAATCTACGTCTAAAAATATAGGTGTTTTTAGACCTAAAAACATAGATGCTACAGAGACAGCTCAGTGATTAAGAACACTTGCAGCAGCCAGCTGGTGGTGATGCACGCCTTTAATCCCAGCACTTGGGAGGCAGAGGCAGGCGGATCTCTGTGAGTTTGAGGCCAACCTGGTCTATAGAGCGAGTTCCAGGACAGGCTGCAAAGCTACACAGAGAAACCCTGTCTTGGGGGGAAAAAAAAAGACTGCTTGCAGCTCTTGCAGAGGACCTGGTTCAGTTTCCAGTTCCCCGCATGATAGCTCATAACCATATATAACTCTAGTTCCAGGGGCTCCAATGCCCTTTCCTGGTCTCCATGGACACTGCATGCACATGGTACATAGACATATATGTAAGCAAAACACTCAGACACATAAATAAAAGTAAATCTTTTGAAAGTTAAAATAAAATAAAACAGACATTGTGAAGCGGCACTTAAACAGTGTAGTGATGGCCCCAGTACAGTCAGACAAATTGAGTGGAGCATGGCTTAGGAAGCACACGCCACATCATTAAAAATTGCTGAGTGAAACATCCCTGAACTGGTACAGGCAGTGAGTTCAAGAGGCAGCAAGTATGAAAGAATGCTTGAACTTGTAGGAGAGTTGTGAGCGCTCCCAGGCCTGTGAAGCGTAAGATGTGAGAAATCATAAAAGAAGGGTGACTGCTTTTAGTGGAGCATTGACATTCATTTCCTGTTTATTTCAGAGATGTGATTATTTAGCTCACCCAATTCAACTGTGCTTTATTTGTTTTTTTTTAATTAAGTTTTTTTTTAAGTATTTGATTTGTTCCTATCATTAAATTACTTATGCTTGTGATATGAGGTTAAAATTGCAGAATTTTCTCGTACTCCTGAGGACTTTTTAAAGAAATATGATGAACTGAAGTCTAAAAATACAAGGAACCTTGACCCACTGGTATACCTGCTATCGAAGCTCACAGAAGACAAAGAGGTAAGCTTCCTGCCTCATCTGCATCACCACACCTGCTTTGGAGACATTGAAAACACCCCCCAGTGTCTCTACAGAGTCCTGGCTTGTGGTCCTCAAGGAGCCTGGGGTGCAGATTATGCCTTACATGCATTTACTTCTGCACATCCTTGCCCTGCTTTCACTGACTGGCAGCTGTGCCTCCTGGAGGCAACACTTTGAAGGCATGTGTTTGGTGAAACATTAGCCTTTCCATGCTGAAAGAATACCTGTAAACTTAAAGGGAAGTGGTTCTATTGTTTATGGTTTCAGTCCCCATTATTTTTGGGCCCAAGTTGAGGCAGAACATCAGGGAGTAGCCTGGTAAGGGGTGACAGAGCTGCTGACCTCATGGCATGAAGAGTTCAGTTTATATTATCAGTGAGTTAATCCATTGATAAGGTTAGAGTCTTCATGATCCAGTCCCGTGTCAATACCATCACCAGCTGGAGACTGAGCCTTTAACATGTGAATCTTTTGGAAAGACATTTTTTTTTTTTTTTTTTTTTGAGACAGGGTTTCTCTGTGTAATTTTGGTGCCTGTCCTGGATCTCGCTCTATAGACCAGGCTGGCCTTGAACTCACAGAGATCCGCTTGACTCTGCTGCTGAGTGCTGGGATTAAAGGTGTGCGCCACCGCTGCCCTGCTAGGAAGACATTTTTCTATCCAAACCATAGCAGTAAATCATAATATAACTCAGGATGGGCACAGACCAGGAAACATGAAAGTGGTAGCATGAGGTGGCACATCTGCTTTTCTCTAATGCTGTGCTGGTCCCCACCTATTGCCTGTGTCATATGTCAGTGTGGAGCAGTGAGTAGTGTGTTGAACCCTACTCGCCATCAATGCAGAGGTGTGTACCAGGCACTAGGACAGAAAGGGGAAGTGGTACTGCAGTCCAGATGTTGTACGTAGAATGTAGAGGAACATTTGTCCATTGGGGGTGAAATTAGGGATTGACTATCAAAGAAGGCTGTAGGCTTTCGGTCCCCTGTTTTCCGCCACTCCCCACCACCCCCACCCCTGGAGCTGAGGACCGAACCCAGGGCTTTGAGCTTGCTAGGCAAGCGCTCTACCACTGAGCCAAATCCCCAACCCCTCCCCTGTTGTTTTGGTGACGTGACAGGTGGTAGAGCACAGCGAGCTTTTGTGGCCCAGTGTGAATGTATGGTTTTATGTGTTTTCAGACACTACAGTATTTGCAACAGAATGCAAAGGAAAGAGCTGAGCTTGCAGCTAATGCTGCCATCAGCAGCACTACCAGCTTCAACATCCCTGTTACAGCCTCCAAGATGTCCACACAGGAGCTAGAAGAACTGAGGAAGCAGCTTGGCAGTGTGGCCACAGGCTCTACACTGCAGCAGGTACCAGATCTACCATGGTCCACAGCTCCACCCACTGTTTGCAGCAACACTGGGTGCTAGCTATGCAGATATTTCTATTCTTAGTAAAAAATAATGTGCCGTAGTGAGGCTAAGGCTGGATTGTGTTCTGTAGTCATAATTCTGACCCGTAAGAATAAACAATGCAGTGAAGGTCTGACCAAGTCCACCTGCAGTGCATCTGAGCCAGCACCAGTTACGGTTCCCTACTGGAATATGTGACAATTTCTAACAAGGTAGTACTTTTTAAATTACCGGTTATTTTCCACGGTACTTGCTGCTGCTTGGATTTATTCTGCCTCACACTGGTGTTTTTTTTTTTTTTTTTTTTTGAGTTTCCAGTGTCATCTTAAAGCCACCACATGCCTACCTTTGAGACCCTCAGACCCCTTTTCACAGCCCCAGCTCTGTGAAGTGCCCCAGCCTCCCCACTGTGTGCTGAGCACAGAGGACACAGCAAAGTCTTTTAGGTATATCTCCATGCCAATTGTCACATTGCCCCCATACCACTCACCCTGTGTGACCTACAAGTATGCAGAGCTAAATTGGTGCTTCCAAAAGTTGCCCAGCATTGTTAGTCTCCCAGGAAGGCCAGTGCTCTGTGCATGGCCTAGAATCTAGCCTTTGTGGTGGGCCATCTTTACATGGCAAGGGTGTATGTCAGTTGCTAACTCCCGTCTTAACTCAGCAAGTGGTGTTAGTACTAGTCTCTGCTAAGAAAATCGATTTAGACTTCCTGTCTTGTGTCCTGATCTGAAACAGCTCTGTGGTAAAATGCAGATACTCTCCCATGGCCCCCATAGCTGACGCCTATGGACTCCTTGATGGACAGAGAGAGACCTTCAGAGGGCCTGGCTCGCTTGTTCCTAGGCCCAGATGTTGTGATGGGCAGATAGAAATATGTCTCCTTTTTAAATAAGATCAAATGTCCTATGTTCTAAAACAATGGACTTTTTCTGTTTCAAAGATGTGTTAATTTCCATAGGTATCTTAGTTTCGTTTGCACTATGGTATATTTTTCTTTTTGTTTTTTAAAATGTCCTTACTAGTCTCTGGAACTTACAAGAAAGATGCTTCGAGACAAACAGAACAAAAAAAATTCAGGCCAGCCTCTCCCGGTCTTCCCAGCGTGGGTATATGAGAGGCCAACACTGGCTGGAGATTTCCTGATTGGTTCGGGCTTAAGCTCAGACACAGCTTTGCCTATAGGTATGTGATGGATATCTTTCTGACACCTGAGAATTTCTTCCTGCTTGCATATGCTCCAGCAGGCTGGGAAACTATGGGTGTCACACTGAAGCCCAGAGGACTTGAAGTGGCTGTTCTGCATTCCTCCTGCCAGATCTTTGGGACAGTCGGAAGCTGGCCTCCCAGGCTGTGCACAGATGGGCTGGTACAAGGACCAGGAAGACACCTTTTTCTGAAGTGATTTGTGATTACCACACATTCCATCAAATATTAGTGCTGTGCTCACAAAGGCCTTCAAAGTTGTGTCTACTTAATAGCACTGCTGTTACAGGGCAGGTTCTTGGAAATCTGAGATGTGTGTGTTGGCATACCATGGGCACATGCAGCCCTACAGTGTTTTTTTCAGATCGAAATATGAAATTTTGTGCATTGGCATAACATACATGTGGTATCCTGCCCCTTTGATGGCAGCCCCAGTTCAAGAGGAACATGGAGTGGTGTGCCATGCCACAGCTCATGAGTTCTGTGTGGTGTTGGTGCAGAGGTCTGCTGTCACCTTTAGAAATATCTTCTAGGGCTGTTAGACAAATAACAGCGTTTTCTCCTGTCCCCAACAGACATATTCTGCTGAAAGTTAGTGGGAAGGTAGAGACAGCTGGCTTGATGTCATGAACTTCTTGTTTGCAGTGTTGGTATTTACCTAATTGTCACCTGTCCCATCACCTGGTAGAGGTATCTTCTTCCTGTCTGCTTTCCTGTCTACACACGGACCCTGTGGTCAGCATAGTCATCGTCCTTGGCAGAGCCTCAACCTTAGACCTTACCTTTCTGCAGACTGTGAGTTTAGCTGGTATTCTGCATATTTGTGTGTCCCTCAGGACTCATTCCTGTTGGATTTCACTCTCCTCAGCAATACTTAGCATCGTGAATCAACATTTCTCCAGTTGTCCCAGCTCTGTGCCCTTCCAGCCAGTTTTTCCAGTGAGCTCCCCTGTCTTCTCCCATTGCCTATGCTCCTTGGGGTTTAGTCCTGGACCTGCCGCCTCCATCTCCCCTTCCAAGTGGTGGGTAAACTTTGTCACCTATTCCCACTCTGCTGTTGTACCTGCCACCTCCCCAGTGGTTTACTCACACCTACAGCTGTTGAACATTGAAATTCAAAGTGTGGCCAAGGAACCAGTTTTCTGTTTTATTACCTTAATCCCGGTGGCTATGGCATCATGCAGGGGCATGGATCTGATAACCTCATCTTCCTCCCTTTCCTGTAGTTCCTGTACATATAGGCATAACTAGAGCCCACTTTCAGTACAAGGCCTGTGTCTTGGGTAAGCCTGTCGTGACAACCCTGGAACGAACCACACACACACACACACACACACACACACACACACACACACAGAAACCCTGACAGTTTGACCAGGCCGGCCCCTTCTGACCCTTTAGCTCCATTTTTCACTCAGGCCTCACATACCAGTCAGATAAGCCAGGTCTACTACCTCAGGGTGTTTGCTCCTTCAGAGCGAAGCTGAAGATCCGGCAATACTTGCCCATTGTTCTTGGTCCTTCCTTGTCACCCTTAGTACGGTGTATGATGCTGGTTCAATTTTGTTTGGTATTTTTTCCCTATCCAGGCATGTTGATAGGAGGACGGGACTGGCATCTGCTGTGCACATGTGTTGACTGGAAGCAGGAGAGTATCTGCCAGACTCATGCTTAGCATGGAAGAGCTACTGGTAGTCATTTGAGTAAGCATGGTGATTCACAGCATTTCAGTCATGACAGGAGTACTGGGGTACCACCTGCTCCCCGCTCTCACTACTGAGGGCTCCATGCTGCCAGTGAACCCTGGGTGGTAGGATGAGAAATAACCTCTCCAGAGGGTCAGCTGTTCTTAGAGGATCCTGCCAAACACAGCCAGACTGTCACCAGACTAGCATTGTGGTTTTACTGTTCAAGAGAAAGCCAGTGGAGTAAAGTGAGCAATGGAACTTGGAATTCAAAGGCATGGATCTAAGCTAGATGTCATCCTGGGGCCGGAAGGCAGCTACACAGAGAGCCTTTTTTCATACAGTCTAGTTTGATTATGTTTCCTCTCCTCAAACTCCTTCCAGGTCCTCTCACCTCCCCACCCACCCAACTTTATGTTCTTTTTCTTACTTTTAAAACAAAATCAAAACAAACAAGCAAAAGACCAATGAAACAAAAATAACAAAACAAAAAGCCCACAAAGATTCATGAAGTCAGTTTTGTGTTGTCCATCTAGTCCTGGGCATGGGGCCTGCCTTGTAGTTGATATACCCAGTGACATTCCATTGGAGAAAACTGATTCCTTCTCCCAGCAAATGTCAATTGCAAATTGCTTCTTGGTTAGGGGTAGGATTTTGTGTTCATTTCCCTCTCGTGCTGGGACCCTGTCTTGTTTAAATCTGTGCAGGTCTTGTGCATGCTGCCACAGTCTCTGTGAGTTCATATGTGCATCAGTCCTTTTGTGTCTTGGAGACACTGTTTAATTGGCTTCTTTTTAATGGTGCTGATCTCTTCAAAAACCATGCCTGCTTTAGCTACAATCTTACATGGGCTTTTCTGATCAAACTGCAGTTTTTTTAAGCCTTCATGCTCTGTATTTTATTTTACTTTATTTTTGACTCCCAATTGTCACTGTAAAACCCATCTAAAAAGAGTCTGGGGGGAAAGAAGAGTCTGGGGGCTGGAGAGATGGCTCAGAGGTTAAGAGCATTGACTACCCTTCCAGAGGTCCAGAGTTCAATTTGCAGCAACCACATGGTGGCTCACAACCATCTATAATGAGATCTGATGTCCTCTTCTGGCATGCAGGCAGAACACTATATATATAATAATAAATAAATAAATCTTTAAAAAAAAAAAAAGCCTGTAATAAACATGTCATACCCTGAATGAATGACTGCCTCAAAATTACCTTGCCAGGATTAATTGGTCTGTTACCTTGAGACTCAGACTCAGGATTTTCAGGGTATAAATAGTATGAAGACAAATTCTTGGCTATCTGACACCCGATAAGCTTGCCTTTCACTCTATTCCTAATGGTATTCTGGTCATTGGAGTTCACAAGACTTGCCCATTAAGTCTGCTTAAATTTTAGCCTCCTCCATCCTGTATTTTTAAACATTTCAACTTTCCTCCCACAAACTAGTCCAAAGCATAAGAACCACTTGGCCAGGTTTAGTCACAGCAAAATGGAACTTGTTGATACCAACTTTCTGTATTAGTTGCTTTTGATGTGACCAAAATAACTCAGAGGACAATTTAAAGCTGCAAGTTTTTTTGGGTGGTGGGGGAGGGGAGGCCCATGGTTTCAGAGATTTTAGCTAATGTCCTTTTCTCTATTGATTTTGGGCCCTCAGATGAGGCACCACATCAGGAATGTGTGTTGGAAAGGCTGTTCATTTTGTGGACAGGAAGCAGATTAAGAAAAGAGCTGGGGATCCTGTATAATCTTCAAAGATACACCCCCAGTGTCCTACTTCCTATAACTAAGTCCTGTGTCCTGAGGTCTCCACACCTACCAATGGAGCTACCAACTGGAGATCAAACATTCAACATAACCTGTGGAGTATGTTCATATTCAGACCATACCATTTCCTTTTTCCATCTGTGTCCAGGAGGTTACAGAGAAGGTTGGTAAGTAAGGTTATGGAGCCAGTGGTATGGGGAGCCTTAGTCTAGTGTGGCCTCTGCCTTGCAGGTACACTGCCCTTGGCCTCCCAGGAATCAGCAGTGGTGGAGGATCTGCTCTATGTGCTTGTGGGTGTGGATGGCAGGTACATCACTGCTCAGCCCTTGGCTGGGAGGCAGAACCGTACCTTCCTTGTGGACCCCAACCTGGACCTGTCCATCCGAGAGCTGGTAAACAGAATCCTCCCTGTGGCTGCCAGCTACTCTACTGTAACCAGGTGGGTCCCTAGTATGACCAGCCACCTCCCTAATGAAACAGGTCCTTCCCTAGCTTCTGATTCTCCTTCCTTCCTAACAAATTTTGAAGAGCCTGTGAGTCACCAATCCCTATCCTGACTCAATTTAACTCTTTTTCTTTCTTTTTTTTTTTTTAATATATTTTTTTTCAAGACAGGGTTTCTTTGTGTAGTTTTTGTAGTTTTGGGTGCCTGTCCTGGATCTCCCTCTGTAGACCAGGCTGGCCTCGAACTTACAGAGATCCTCCTGGCTCTGCCTCCCAAGTGCTGGGATTAAAGACGTGAGCCACCACCACCCGGCTCAGTTTAACTCTTAATGTCATAGGTTCCCATTGCTACAAGTACTGGAGTGAGTAATTTGCTTCTTGGGTAAGAAGGGGACTTGGAATGGGCTCAACTTTGGTTTGGAAATTTAGCTCTTCCCCAGGATGTCCCATGTATCTTTGCTGTAGGTTCATTGAGGAGAAGTCTTCATTCGAATATGGCCAGGTGAACCATGCCTTGGCTGCTGCCATGAGGACCCTGGTAAAGGAATACCTGATCCTGGTCACACAACTGGAACAGCTGCACAGGCAGGGCCTCCTGTCACTGCAGAAGCTCTGGTTCTACATCCAGCCAGCCATGCGTACCATCGACATCCTTGCGTCTCTCGGTGCGGACTGCTGGTGGAGGTGCTGCAGGTGGAGGGCTTCCTAAGGCAGTGCATGGCAGACCATTCTGGCTGCAGGTGGCCATTCATATTTCACTCTCTGGTGGCAGGGTGGTGAGGCAAAGCCCTTGCCACATCTTGTTTTAGTGAACTATAGAAGGAAAGCTCCAGACTATTTTTCTTGTTTTTTGAGTCAGGGTCTCCTATATTCTGGGTTGGTAGCAAACTCAACTGTGTAGTCCACATTGGCCTCTAACTTGCAGTCATCTTGCTTCAGCTTCCTAAGTGCTGAGATTTGGGTGTGTGCCACCATATCAGGCCTGGAAGCTTTTCTTGATAGGCCTCATTAGCAACTGTAGCATTAGCATCTGAGCATGGCGTCTTGGTAGGGGTCCTGCCTGCCTTTCAGGGGTGCATAGACATCTGGGTAGTGAGCCACCCCTTTCTGCCCACAGCCACCTCAGTGGATAAAGGCGAGTGTGTGGGCGGGTCGACACTGAGCCTTCTCCATGATAGGAGCTTCAACTACACAGGGGACAGCCAGGCGCAAGAGCTTTGCCTCTATCTGACCAAGGCGGCCAGTGCACCCTACTTTGAGATCCTGGAGAAGTGGATCTACAGGGGCATCATTCATGACCCATACAGGTAGGACCTATGTGTGCCAGACACCTTTCACTTAGACTCTCCACTGTTTGGTAGCCTCTGAGAAGGGACGTGCCAGATATAAGTCCTCAACACAACAGTCAGCTTGGAGCTGAGGGAGTGTGTCACTCACTCAGCTGCCTTTTAGTGGCTTCATCCTGTTGGATAAGGAACATTGGTGTCTAAATCTGGAGCCCATATCCTTACTGCCTCCATGTGGTTGTGTGTGCCACTTCAGCATGATGCCTTTGAACATGTAAAGCAAATGACTAGTTCACAGAGAACTCTCTTCTCTTGTGCTAGGCATGAATCCCAGGCCTTGCATGTACTCTAGCACAGAGTGGGCCTTGTGTTTCTTTACTGAGGGGCCAAATTAAAGAATCCGGTGTGGTAAGCAATGCAGTTTCCATCTGACTACAGGCAAATGGTTCTTTTTTTTTTGTTTGTTTGTTTGTTTTTTGTTTTTTTTGTTTTTGTTTTTCGAGACAGGGTTTCTCTGTGTAGCTTTGCGCCTTTCCTGGAGTTCACTTGGTAGCCCAAGCTGGCCTCGAACTCACAGAGATCCGCCTGCCTCTGCCTCCCGAGTGCTGGGATTAAAGGCGTGCGCCACCAACACCCGGCTGGCAAATGGTTCTTAACACTCTATGGAAAGGGTCTGGTTCTGTTGGTGACATACCCACATACCCAGGAGAAATCATTCTGTGTCCGTCCTTTGTCCATATTGGAAGAGTAAGGAAGAAGTCACCTAGCTAGCTTTGCCTCAAAGTAGACCCCTGCTCCCAAGTGAGGCTAGAGTTATCAACTCACAGTGCAGTGGTTGTGCATGTTTCTGGAAGTATGTGGCCCCCTCAGAGTTGGCCAGCCTTGCCCTGCAGTGCTCTGAGACACTGTGTGACTTGCAGTGAGTTCATGGTGGAGGAGCATGAGCTGCGGAAGGAGAAGATCCAGGAGGACTACAATGACAAGTACTGGGACCAGCGCTACACTGTGCTGCCGCAGCAGATCCCATCCTTCCTGCAGAAGGTGGCGGGCAAGATCCTCAGCACAGGTCACTACCACTTGGACCTCTCTCTACAGCCTTCCAGCCCCTCTGCCCCTGGAGATGACTTAGCTGGGAATGACCTGTTACCCTGAGCTGTTAGCCACTGGTAGTTCCTAGCTCTCCATGGCTTCATTCTGCCCCCTGATGAGGAAGTTGTCTGCCTTAAACATAGCTTTCTATTTTGGGTTTTAACATCTAAAACTCCATCATATAGCAGGAAAAGCCATGAGGAACTCACACCTCCCGGGCCAGCTGCATCTTTTAGTTTCATTGTTCAGGTTAGGGCCTGATGGAGATATTAGGCAAGTCCTCAGGGTCTTGGCATGTATGCTGTGCTCTGAGAGCTGAGCAGAATCAGAAAGGGCTAGGAGATGATTTAGCAACCTAGCTCTCAAGGTTTTTCAAAATCCTTCCCGTGAAGTACAGTTCTGAAGAGCCATTGCAAGTCACTATTGCACAGTCTTTTCAGTGACAGGAAACAAATTGTGCCTCATGTTTGGCCCACTCCCTCATGTTTGACTGGTGTCACAGAGGTCCAGGCCTGAGACACAACATGTACAGTGATACCGAATCCACCATCCTCTATTTTTTCCAGGAAAATATCTAAATGTGGTCCGAGAATGTGGTCATGATGTCACCTGTCCTGTAGCCAAAGAGATCATCTACACACTCAAAGAGCGGGCATATGTGGAACAGATTGAGAAGGCATTCAACTATGCCAGCAAGGTGCTGCTGGACTTCCTCATGGAGGAGAAGGAGCTGGTGGCCCACCTGAGGTTGGACTTCTTCCTATTCATGTGGCTGAGAGTAGAACATTTCTCTTAACAGCTGTTTGTTTGTTTGTTTGTTTATTTCTGCACAGACTTTCTACAGCCCCAGTGTGAGGTGGCAGGGTCTTAGTTCTCTATACTGTCCAAGCCAACAAGTCTCTCAGCTCCTTGCTGTCAGCCTCTCCCCTGCCATCCCCGAGCAGTAGCTCCATGTCCCGCTGAGAGCTGCCAAGCCTCTACCTTATATGTTGAAGGCTGGGGTCAGGGTATATGCTCAACAACTCCCCCCGTCCCTGGCACAGGTCCATCAAGCGCTACTTCCTGATGGACCAGGGGGACTTCTTCGTGCACTTCATGGACCTTACGGAGGAGGAGCTCAGGAAGCCAGTAGAGGACATCACACCTACACGCCTAGAGGCTCTGTTGGAGCTGGCCCTGCGAATGAGCACTGCCAACACTGACCCCTTCAAAGATGACCTCAAGGTGAGTGCAGTGTTAGCCATCATGGCACATGGCTTTGAGACATTGGAGTGAGCAAATAACAGGGCCCAGTCAAGGTGTCCTACCATGCGTTCATCCTTATTTCAGAGAACACTGGCTTGTTCTCTGGTTATTTGGCTTTGTATCTGGTCTCACAAGGGACACCGGTGTGTACTTTTCTTGTGGGTTTGGTCCACACCTGTGTCAGATAAGGTTCCCTTTACCTCACAGAGTGTATGGAGGTGCATGCTTCCTCTTTATGTTCTTAGGTTTGGGGAGTGCGTGAGTTACTTGAGTTCTGTGCCTGGGCTCTTTTTTCTGGGAGATACTGCATCAAGGCTCCATCTCATGCTGGTCAAGGTCTTTCATAACTTCTGCTTCCAGAGTCATTCTGGACACCAGTACGTTTCTGTCACCATCAACAGGGCATGTGTTTGCTGTCACGCAGTGCAGAAAGCTCTTAGGGTTTAGGAAGCTGGCAGGAAGAGCCCCACTTTTCATCTCTGAGACCAGTGGTTCAAGTCTTTTCTCCCTCGTGTAGGGAGAAAGCTTGTCAGTTCCGTTGATGTTTGTAAGAACTCAGTGTTGGTTTTATTACTTTTCGCCCTTTCCATTCTCTGTCTCTGTTAGCTGTGGACTTAGACTCTGTTCTCATTTTCTTGAGTTTTGAAGTTAGACTGTCTTAGCGTGCTTTGTTTTCATTTGTTTCAAGGGACTCTGTAACTTTCTCATGGTTCCTTCATTAGTGATTCATTTTGTTTAGTTTCTACTTTTTGTTAATTTTCAGGGTTTCTCCTTTTCCTTAGGATTTTTTTGTTTTTTAAATTTTGTTTATTTTATATGTGTGGATGTTTTGTCTGCGTGTGTATCTAGAAGAGAGCATCCAATCCCCTGGAACTGGAGTTACAAACAGTTGTGGGCCACCATGTGGATGTTGGGAACTGAACCTGGGTCGTCTGGAAGAACAGCCCGTGCTCTTAACCACTGAGCCATCTCTCCAGACCAGTTACTCGGTTTTACTTCAGGTGCCCTGCTTGCAGAGTGTGCTGTATGTAGTGTTAGTAGTCAAGTGTCACGGTGTGTCCTGGGATTCCACACGGGTTCTTCCTCTGCTTTGCAGGTCTCGGATGGGTCTTAGTGCTGTCCAGGTGGCTTGCTTCTATTACTGAGAGTGGGCCTCAGTCTCCATTGTTCTCATGGAGCTTCGTTTTTCCTTGCAGTTCTGCTTTTCTTCACTTCATATAGTTCTGGATGTCTTGTTAGGTACAGGAGTAATTTTATGGGGTACAGTCCTAGTGACAGTCTGTGGCCTCATCATCCAGGTGAACCACACAAGAGCCATCTCAGGTGCTGGCCATGGGGCAAATGAGAGTTGTGTCTGCTCACCTGATGTCCCCATCTGTGTTCCTTTGACAAGCAGGATTAGAGTGGTCCACATTTTCATGACTGTTAGGAGATGGTGAGCATTTGATTTGTTCATGAGCTGTTTGTGTTTTTCTTCCTTTATTCTTTGTGTTTTGTCTTTTTCTTGTCTTTTATATTTATTTATATTTATATGTCATTCATGTCTTACAGGCACCTGTGTCACACTGGCATGTGGTTGGCTCTTAATATGTATTTTAATAATTAATGTTGTAGACAGTACTGTTTGTCCATTATAATAACTGTCATATAGCTCACCGAGTATGCTTCATCTTCACAGGTAAAATAAAAAGTCTTCACTCCTAAGATTTATTCAGTTTCCCCTATGGTTTCTCATTTATAACAACAATACCAAAAACATTTAAAATGTTATTTTAGGCCTGGAGAGATGGTTCAGTGGTTTGGAGTTATCTTAGGTTTCTGTTGCTGTCATAAACACCATGACCAAAAGCAACTTGCAAGGACAGGTTTATTTCAGCGTACAGTTCTACATCACACTCCATCACTGAGGGAAGTCAGAGCAGGAATTCAAACAAAGAGGACCCTGAAGGCAGGAGCTGATGCACAGGTCACAGAGGAGTGCTGCTTACTGCCTTGCACTTCATGGCTTACACAGCCTGCTTTCTTATAAACCCAGGACCACCAGCCCAGCGGTGGCATCACCCACAGTGAGCTGGGTAATCCCACATCACTCACTAATAAAATGCACTACAGACCTGCCTCCAGGCCAGTTAGAGGCATCTACTTTAATTGAGAGTCCCATTTTTCCAAATGACTCTAGTTTGTATCAATTTGACATAAAACTAGCCCACATAAAAGTGTTTGCTGCCTTTTCAGAAACCTGGGTTTGGTTCCCAGCACTCACTGGGTAGCCTGTTTCTTTAGTTCCAGTGGATCTGGTGCCTTCTTCTCGCCTCCACAGGCACCAGATGTTCACATGTTATACATACACACACAAGATAAAAATAAGTTCTTAAAAAAGAAGCTTCCTGTGTGTTTTCTTCCATTTTAATGGAAGGTGTTTTGATTTAATTTTTACGGTGTGGTGCTGTAGACAGAACCTAGGACCTAACACATGGCAGGCAAGTGCTCACCAGTGTACTACATATATTCCAACCTAACTTTTTCTTTTGGAGACAGAGTCTCTACATAGTCCTGTCTTGGAATTTACTATGTAGACCAGGCTATCATTGAACTCACAGAGATCTGTCTGTCTCTGCCTCCCAAGTGCTGAGATTAAAGACATGGGCCTCTGTCCCTGGCTCTAACCTAACTTATTAATTAAGGGTTATCAGTAGGTGGTTAACTTCTAATAGTATTTAAGAAACTGCTTACTTTTCCTACTCCATTCAGGGGTAAGTAAAGGTTAAGACAATTTTGTATGCATCATTTCTTTTCTTTTTTCCCAAGATTGACCTGATGCCTCATGACCTCATCACTCAGCTTTTGAGGGTTCTGGCCATCGAGACCAAGCAGGAGAAAGCAATGACTCATGCTGACCCCACAGAGCTCACACTGAGTGGTCTGGAAGCCTTCTCCTTTGACTACATGGTCAAGTGGCCCCTGTCCCTGATTATCAATAGGTAAGGTCTGCATGGCCCAGGTCATTTGTGGTTGAGCAAGTGCATACCACTGAGCTGTACCCTGACCTGACTTTTTAGTTAAGGCTTTACAGTTGATGTTTAACCTCTAATAGTATTTAAGAAACTTAGTTGCTTTTCCAGCTCAGTGCAGGGTTGGGTAGGAGTCAGGCAGCCTCACGCTGCAGCAGGATGCTGGGCTGTTCTTGCTGTCTG
Organism: Peromyscus nudipes; assembly: GCA_902168325.1. Classification (NCBI taxonomy): domain Eukaryota; kingdom Metazoa; phylum Chordata; class Mammalia; order Rodentia; family Cricetidae; genus Peromyscus; species Peromyscus nudipes. The sequence continues at coordinate 19,104 of CABHPH010077502.1, forward strand.
TTGGTGCCAGCCTGCAGACAGTCAGAAGCACAGACTGCCTTGCCCAGGTTCCTAACATGCCCCTCTTTGCAGGAAGGCGCTCACCCGCTACCAGATGCTCTTCCGGCACATGTTCTACTGCAAGCATGTGGAGCGGCAGCTCTGCAGTGTCTGGATCAGTAACAAGACCGCCAAGCAGTACGCACTGCACTCGGCAAAGTGGTGGGTCCTGTTTGCCCTCCACGTCATTCTAAGAAGAGTGGCTCTGCTTTTCAGGTCTTGGCAATCGGTGTTTGAAAGTCACTTGTAGCTTACCTGTTTCCTGACTTTCCCACTAGCTGCATATGCACTGTCTACATCCTCATAGAGTTGACTTCAGGCTCTGTCTGCATCACACAAGCCCCTCCCTGCATTCCCTCTTCCTGAGTACGTAGAGTAATGAATGAGTGCTGGGAAGTGCTCTGGTAACCTTTTGTACACTAGTGTGTGGAGCTAGCTGATGTTTGAAGGAAAGTTGAGGATAAAATTTCTTAAGAATTTGCCTCAGGCTGGGCAATGGTGGCGCATGCCTTTAATCTAACCAACACTCGAGAGGCAGAGGCAGACAGATCTCTGTGAGTTTGAGGCCAGCCTAGTCTACAAAGGAAGTTCAGGACAGCCAGGACTACACAGAGAAACCCTGTCTTCAAAAAAAACAAAAAACAACCAAAAAAAAAAAAAAAGAATTTGCCTCAGGATGATGGGCAGTGGTGGCACACACCTTTAGTCGCGGCACCAGGGAGACAGAGGCAGGTGGATCTCTGAGTTCAAGGCCAGCCTGGTCTACAGAGTGAGTTTCAGGACAACCAGAGCTACACAGAGAAACCCTGTATTGGAAAAACAAAACAAACAAACAAACAGAATTTGCCTCAAGAAGCTGGAGCAGTGGCTCAGGGGTTAAAAGCATGTAGTACTCTTGCAGAAGACCAGAGTTCTGTTCCCAGCACCCACACTGGAACAGCCCATTAGTGCCTGTAATTCCAACTCCAAGGGATCCTCAAAGACAACCCCCAGTAAGATACTTCTTCCAACAAGGCTGTACATCCTAAGCCTCCCTACACAGCCACCAACTTGGAACATGTCATCCAAACCTCCACACATGCTCTGAGTGGCTTAGTTAGCTACAGATCCTGCTCTGTGTCTCCATGTATGGCTAGTTGGCACTCTCTTTTCAGGATGCAGGGGAGTAAGAGTTGTGCTGAGTAGGACATTTACTTGATATGTCAATGAAGCCAAAAGTGAGTGTCCTCAGACTTCAGCACTGAGGCATCTTCCTTGTTAATGTCATTTGTTCCTGTGTCTGAACTCTGAGCACATGAGAGCTAGGGTCATGAGAGTGAGTCTCCTCTGCAGTGGAGTTGGGGGCAGGAGCCACCACTGTGTATCGTAGGTACTTTGTGATGATTCTGCACTTCCTCCTCAGTAACTGTGGTTTATGCACTCAGGTTTGCTGGTGCTTTCACTTTGCGGCAGCGAATGCTCAACTTTGTCCAGAATATTCAGTACTATATGATGTTTGAAGTGATGGAACCGACCTGGCACATCCTTGAAAAAAACCTGAAATCTGTGAGTTTCTGTTCTACAGAAATATATGTAGCATCTGAAAGGCTCTTTCCCAGCCAAAGTGCATTTCATAGCGCCATCATGTGCTAGCCAGGTGTCATGGTGGCCACAAAAATGTCCGCAGTCTCACATCTGCCTGCTTCCTTCTCATGTGCAGACAGGGCTTCCTTCCAACATGGGGCATGAGAGAGGAGACAGAAACAGAAGGGATAGAGACAAGTAGTTTCTAAGAGGTCACAGACCTATTGAGACAATAGAAATGTACAGGCAGTAGAGTACCAAGCAGAACTGAAAACCACATGCACAGTAGTATCTTCAGGGAAGTCTCAGGCCTTTGTTTGCAGGCTTCCAACATTGATGACGTCCTTGGCCACCACACAAGTTTCCTTGACAACTGCCTGAAGGACTGCATGCTGACCAACCCTGAGCTGCTGAAGGTTTTCTCCAAGCTCATGTCTGTGTGCGTCATGTTTACCAATTGTATGCAGGTGAGGACACGGAGGCAACATGGGAATGTTTACTGTCTGGGCTGTTGCCGAGTTCTGCTCTGTCCCACAACTTCTGCCCTTGCAGAGCCCCTGGTCTTTGTGGCCAGTCCATCCCATTCTGGCTGTGAAGCTTTCTAGGGGCCCTCCCTTATTTCTTATCGTGTCCCTGGTACTGGTCTCTGTCTTAGGCCTCTTCTGAATGCCTTGGCATTCATTTGTCAAAGTGAGTATTAAGTTTGGTCAAACTTGTCACAAGCAGTTGTCCAAAATAATGCAGAAAATATCAGATGACAGAAGAGTAGCCTGGTCTCTGGGCTGGAGGATGCTGGGAGCCAGGTGCTTTTCAGGCAGCACTTTGGAACAGACAGGAGGTAGAGATGTAGGTGTTGATGCGTTATAGAGGAGACAAGGCTGTGAAGCCCATCCTTAGATGTTTAGGGCCCATGTTAATTCCCATATAAGAAAACATGAAACAACTTTTATGAAAATTAGTTGATAATCATTGAGAAATGTAGACTTGCAAATGCTGAGAACTAACATCCTGTCTACAGCTTTGTGTCCCTGTGTCTCTGGGTTGGGTAATGTGTACCTATAGATACCTGCTGTCTTCTGTGGAGCACCATATCTAGAACTAAACATAACCTCTCCTCATGGCCCACCCTTAGAAATTTACACAGAGCATGAAACTGGACAGTGAGCTAGGCCGGCTGACACTGGAGCAGGGTAGTGTGCAGGGGCCACCCACAGAGGCTGAACGGATTGAAGATCGCCCCCGGAAAGAGCCTACCAGGAAGGTATGTGGCCTTGGAGTTCATCCAGAAGGACCCTCCTCCTAGTCAGCTGTGACAGTATTAGCACTGCAAACTTAAGAACAGAAAACCTTAAACAAGACAAATACAAAGCCGGGTGTGGTGGCGTATACCTGGAATCCCAGCACTTGGAAAGTGGAGGCAGGAGGACCGCTTGTTCAGAACCAGCTTCAGCTCCATAACAAGTTTGAGACCAGACCTGTCTCAAAAACAAACAATCAAACAAACAAACAAAAAAGAAAACACATAAACCATTTATCTCCCTTTCCTGGCTGTCACCCATGTGATGGGGGAAAAAACAGGTCCTGCAGTTAGGTTGGAAATACAGCCACTAGAGTCTTCCCTCTTCTCAACACTGAATAGACATCTGGCCTCCAGGGTGTGGCAAAGCCATCTATACAACGGTATTGTGTGGAGTAGGCCTGGCTGCCCTAGAGTGCAGAGCTTTGCTTGGCTGCAATCAGTGTTTAGTGCGTATTCTGATTAGAACAGTCAGCTGGTGCAGATGACCTATGCAGCCTTTAGGATTCGTGGTCACGTGTTAGCAAATGGGAGATGGTCTAGGAGCATGTGAGGGTCAGAAGCCATGGACAATAGGAAATAAGGTCTATCCTCCTTGCATCTTAGTGGCCAGGAGTAAGCACACTAGTTCTGAAATCAGACCTACAGAGAGCACATAGTACCTCGCTGTTGGTTCTTGATACTGTGAGTCTGGAGAAGCCCCAGTGTGCTGGGCCTGCTACCCTAAGTATTTCTCCATTTGCTGTGTTCTGATGCCCCAACTTCCCATCTTTTATAGCATAGGAACATCACAACTTTTCATTAAAAAACTAGGGAGGCTGAGTATGATTGTATGTACGTGCAATCCCAACATTTAGAAGGTAGAGGCAGGAGGATCGGGCATTCAAGGTGAGTTCAAGGCCAGCCTGGACAACATGAGATTGTCTCCAAAAAAGAGAGCCAGAAGTGGTGGCACATGCCTGTAATCCCTGCACTCAGGAGGCTGTGGTAGGAGAATTACAAGCCAGGCTGAGCTATGGTAGCAACAGTCTTTCTCAAAACTAAAAAAGCAAAGAAACAGAAAGGAGAAGAGCATCCTCGTAGCTTTCAGAGAGGCTGAGTGCCTACCTGGTAGCCACTACTGAGCTTCCTGCGGCTTGTTTCCAGCACCTGTCCGAGCATGTGGATACTCCTCAGCTGGCCCCTGGTTTGGAGGCCACCATCAATAACTTTGACAAAAACTTTTCTGCCCATCTTCTTGATTTGCTGGCCCGACTAAGTGTCTACAGCACCAGTGACTGTGAACATGGCATGGCCAGCGTCATCTCCAGGTAAGTAACACCTGACTTTGAAGCCAGCCCTGCCATCTGCTGTTACTGTAGCCCTTGCTCCCCATAGCCCCCGCAGTAGGCACCCTAACCCGGGCAAAGGCCGAAGAAGGAAGAGGGGCCAGCTGTGAATACTCTGGTGAGGGGGTGTTTGCTTATCATTGGAATAGGAAGGGTCTGATTTCATCCAGGAATTGGGTACCATCCCTGAATTGCCCTTTGAAAAGTGCTAGTTTGGACATTGGGACCATCTAGCACCCTGTGCCACCCTACAATGCCCTAGTTTCTAGGGTCACTAGCACTGAAAGTCATTGCCAGGCTTCCCAAGCCTGGGGTATCTTCAGACTCCCATTGCCAGGAGATGCTGGGTGATGGGAACCTTAACCCATGGTGTTCAGTAGAGCCCACCAGGGTTGAGACTTGCTAGTGTACCCATGTACTGGCAGATAGAGCATGCCCCTCCCTCTGCCTGGCAGAACTTGTGTATCTTCTCAGTGTAGGCTGGACTCTGCTCTATCCTAGAGTTTCCCTAACTCTCCTTTCTCTCCCCTAAAGGCTGGATTTTAATGGTTTCTATGCCGAACGCCTGGAACGTCTGTCTGCAGAGAGGAGTCAGAAGGCTGCCCCCCAAGTGCCCGTCCCAAGGGGGCCCCCAGCACCAACCCCCAGGGTGGCCATCCCTGCACAATGAGCTCTCTTTTTAAATGTCTTCCTGGAACGTGGGTGTTGTGTGTTATGACTGTTTAAATGTGGTTTGAGTTTCTATCTCGGCTCAAGGAGTTTCTTCTTCAAGGTGCTAGATTTCCTTTTAGAAGCTTTCCAGAGGGCTGGCGCAATGGCTCAGTCAGTAAAGTGCTTTCTGTGCAAGTGTTAGGACCTGAGTTCAGATCCTTGCCGTCTGTCTTCGTTAGGGCTCTTATTGCTATGATGAAACACCGTAAGCAAAAGCAACTCAGAGAGGGTGGGGTTTGATTGATTTTACAGCGTGTAGTCTAGTCCATCATCCAGGACAATCGACAGGAACCTAGAGACAGGAACTATACAGAGGCCGTGGAGGAATGCTGCTTACTGGCTTTCTCCCATGGCTTGCTCAGCCTGCCTTTTCATCACACCCAGGACCAGGACCAGGACCAGCTCAGAGGCAGCACTGCCCACAGTGAGCTGGCCCCTCCTATGCCAAACATCAATCAAGGAAATGTACCTTGTGGGGCATTTTCTCAGTTGAGGTTCCCTCTTATTATTATTATTTATTTTTGTTTTATGTGCATTGGTATTTTGACATGGGTGTCGGGTCCCCTGGAACTGGAATTATAGACAGTTGAGAGCGGCCATGTGGGTGCTGGGAATTGAACCCAAGTTCTCTGGAAGAGCAGTCAGTGGTCTTAACCACTGAGCCATCTCTCCAGCCCGAGGTTCCCCCTTCTACAATGACTCTAGCTTGTATGAAATTGATGTAAATTTCACCTAGCACACCACCTACATAAAAAGTTGAGTGTAATGGAACACTGTATTCCCAGTGCTGGGGGATGGAGGTGGGAGGATTCCTAGGGCTTACTGGCCAGCCAGTCTAGCTGAATCATGAGCTCAAGAGACCCATAAATAAATAAAAACTAAAAAATAGGGTGGAGAATAATAGAGGAAGTAAACTGATGTCAGTCTCTCACTTCCACACGCACACACAAATAAGTACATGTACTTGCAAAAAGAATAAAAATGGAGCCAGGCAGTGATGGCACACGCCTTTAATCCCAGCACTTGGGAGGCAGAGGCAGGCGGATCTCTGTGAGTTCAAGGCCAGCCTGGGCTACAGAATGAGTTCCAGGACAGCCAAGGCTACATAGAGAAACCCTCTCTCTCAAAAAAAAAAAAAAAAAAAAAAAAACGGAAAATAAAATAAAATAAAAATGGAAGCTGCTTGTACAAGAGTAAGGTGTCCCCAGACTTAACTGTTTGGTTTTTAAATCCAGTCTGTGTGTATGTGTGTGTGGGGGGGGGAGGTGCTTTTAACCTCAGGCAGTAAAAACACGTTTGTGAAAGGAGCAATATAATTAGAAAATGCCATGTAGAGGAGGTGTAGCGTGGGGTTGGGACTGTTCTCTACATGTTTTGGATCTGCCTTTGTGGACACTAGGGGGCAGCATTATTCCTGACAAGGTATTCCTGACTGAAGCTCTTCAACAAAAAACCTTAAGGTGTACGAGGTGTCTGAGGCATATCCTCGGAGACAGGCTAAGCTTCAAGCTAGAAGTACTCCTGCCTCAACCAGGATCTGGATGCTCTTTATCCATTAGATGCAGGCCTTGCCTTTGGAAATTACTCAACAAAGTAGCTAACAAGTTGTGTTGTAGCTGCCTTTCTCAATGGCTGTTTTAGTCCTGGAATGACACTGTGTCCTTGATATGATGATAGTTCCCTGCTCTAGGGTGGCCTGCTCTAGCTAAGCTGCCCTTCCTATAAATATGTGTGTCCTTTTCAGAATCCAGTTTTAAACATCTGCCCCAGGTGAGCTTGAGGAGTGAGGAAGTGTTTGGAGGAGTGAGAAACAGAGGCAGATCTCTTGGTCCTGTACAGATGGTAAGACTGGTGGATGACCCAGGCAGGACTGGTTAGCTAAGCAGAGCCCCCCTGGAGTGCTTGATTTTTTCAGCCACACAGTTCCTTCTGGTCTGCAGCATGTGTGGGCTTGCCTGAGTAAATGTCCATTGGCCAACTTAGTGTCAGAATAAATGCCAGACTGAGCAGAGCTTATTGGCCTGTCTCCAGGAGCCCAAAAACCCATGTCAGGTTGATCTGCAACTCCTAGGTTTGCATGGGGCCCAACTCCAAACCCCCCAGAGCTTCTGCTGGGTGAAGTTGGCAATAAGTTGAATCTGTCTTGTGTGGTGGAGTGACTACCCATCATTTCCAATGCATTTCTGCCAGTGTGGAATAAAACTGGCCCCACCTGGTCCTGGCTTTTCATTATACCCTGTTCCTTTGCCTTTACTATGGATGGTTGGACTTACAAGACAATGGTGCATACTGGCAACAAACAGCTTTTGATTTTGCCCTCTGATTTGATTAAGGACACTATTGCCTTGAAAATTCACTGTCACCTAACTTGCAATGTAGAAAGGTCCTGTGTATGTGGAAGTCAGCGTTACCCAAGAGCTCTGCCTGCCGCTTCCTGCAGCTGGTGTCTGCTCTAGCCTTAAGCACTCTGGGCTGACGCCTCAGGTAGCAGGTCACTGGTAAGGTTCCTAAGCCATTTCTATATTTCTAATCTTATCTCATTCACAAGAGCAGTGGGGTGACAGTATCACTTGTGCCCTAGCTTAAATTCTTAGGTCCAGTCCTTGGGATATGGTCCAAGGCTCCAGCCTAGCCCTGCTAGGCTGCCCTTCAGAGATGTCAGGCCCTGTTGATAGTCTGGGTGTTTCCCCTTACCCCTTAGGTTACTTACCCCTGTGAGGTCTAACCACATCTGTGTACACAAGGCTGGGTCACAGTAGAAGACATTGCCACAAATGATAAACAGGCTTGACCACATCCCCAACAGTCCTGAGTTCCCACAGTAATAGACCCACTTGGAGAAGCTGGGAACCAGGCCATGGTTAGGGGTGCTGAGAGCTCTGGTTCTGAGACAGCCCTACCCTTGGGACATGAAGGACAGAATTCAGGCCTGTACAAGAAGACTGGTGTATCAGGACCCCCCTACAATGGGGTTAGGATAGGACCCCAAAGGATCAGCCAGATAGACTTCTTGCTTGCTGTCACTTGGTCACCTGGGCCTAGACACCCACCTATCTGGTTCCTACCTCCATTTCCCTCCCCAGTGAGGCCTTAAAAGCCTGGTAGAGCTGGGCAGGGACTTTGGGAAATGTCAGCTCCCACAGGGTAGTCCTGGGCCCCCACTGCCCATCCTTGCCCCTACCTAAGGGGCATCCTTGCCATCCCATCATGCTCAGCATTTCAGTTGCCCAGGAAGTCATAGGGTCCCCACCTTCTGAAATTTCAGGCTCACAAGTCACTTCCCCGTCAAAAGTCATCTTCCTCCAGCTAGACTACCCAATTAGCACCCCACAGCTCTGGTAGGGCTGGAAGGCTAGGCCTTGGTTTCTGCACCAGGACTGGGAACTTGTAGAATTGTAGAGTTGCCCAAGTTGGTCCATTTACCATCTCTAGCTCTCATTAATTGGGTCCAAATTATGGGAGAACAATAGAAGATGCAAAGCTACCCAGAAGCCACTGGAGAAGAGCCTCTGTAACTCCAGACTGCTCTGGAGGTGGTTACTGCCAGCGGGGTGCTGGTACAGAGGTGTACACCTCTTGCCCCGCCCAGCCCCACCCCACCCCGCCCCCATGACCTAGCGATTGGCCAGTCCTGATCACTGGGAAGGGCTCTCAGAGAGAATAACTACCCCAGTGCTCAAGCCAGAGTATTTTGTGGAACCTCTAGGGTTAGCGTGCCCAAGATCCCGTCATGCTCCGCCTCTGGCTTCTCAGCGTCCTATGGACACCGGGTGAGTGATGATTGCTTGATTTCAAGGAACCCATTCAGGGTTTGGTGGTCTGCCATGCTACCATGGTCGGGTCCTTGGGTATGAAGAAACCAGATAGATACAGAGATTCGGTTTTTCAAAAGTGAAGTGTAAGAGAAGTTGATTCCTAGGACTTTCCTTTTGAGCTGGTTACAGGAACAGTGACATCACTAGGTGTGGCACTCACAGGGCAGCTTCCCTGGCAGCTGCAGAAGTCCCAGGCAGCAAGGTTCACCTGTGTGACCACGGAGGGTGCTGAATCCTCTAGTCAGGCAGGGACAGAAGCTCGGGAGTCCCGAGCAACATGGGGTCCTGTCTCCTGCTGGAAGGCTTGGCTTACCTCTGTCCTGAGAGGCCTCTGGCTGGAGTGGTCTCTCCTCTTACCTCTCAGTCCTGAAAGTTTGGGGTTAAGAAGCTGCACCCTTTGTCTATGCAAAAGAGGACACTTCTTTGGGATAGGTGGTCTCTAAAACTGGACCTGCCTACAGAGGGTCCCTCATCTGTTGATGGACACTGATGTTTTCTGTTGGGAAGAGAAAAACCTGAAGGAGGGGGTGCTTTCTTCATCGATTAGATATGATCATGTAACTAAAGATGCGATCAGGTCAACTCTAGATGTCTGGCAGGCCGACCAAAGGGCCTATATATGTGTTCTCTCTGAGTAAGTCTAGATAGGCACTGGGGTGCAAGGGTGTGCTAGGTTCAGAGAGACTGACTCCAGTGTGATGGATCTGGTGAGGTTTTAGGCACAAAGTTCTTATCTGGATCACAGGGCCAGATCCCATTGCTGGTACCTAGCTATGTAGTGATTCCAGATAAGAGGGATAACACTGACCAGAACTTCTTGAGGTAGATAGAATAGCCCCTGCTTTGTCTTCTGACCCCCTTTCTCCTATAGTCATAACCTCTGGACCTCCTTTGCCCGATGTGAAACAGTATGAGGTGGTATGGCCTCGGCGCCTGGCAACATCCCGCTCCCGTAGAGACCTGCCCTCCCATGAGGTAAGTCCCTTAGCTTGGCCACACAACCTGTTTCTGTAAAAGGAGCAGCAGTCTCTAGGGGCTGCCCTGCACACCTCCAGGACCTAAATCTGTCTGTGCGTCTGGCCATGACTATGGTCCCTTCCTCCTGTGCTCACTACTTCATTCCTCCTGCCACCACCCTGAACCAGAGTCTAGGGCCTCCAGGTAGGCACTGGGACCCTCTACCTTGCTCCTTTGGAGGCATTGGCTCAGCCTGGAGAGGCCTCTCACCCAGGAAAGGTACAGCAGTTTGTGCTGCCCCAGGCCATTCCCCAGTTTCAGGTGGCAGTGGTTTGTCAGATTAGCTAGCAGCTGCTCACCCTAAAGCTATGTAAATGCCTTGAGAACCTCTTGACCTGGGATTTCCTGGGGCTGGGAACTGAGAATGGCCTAAAGACCTCCAGGAAGATTCCTGGCCCTATCCTTGTTTGGATCTTCAGGAAATATCTCTGCCTGGGCTTTCCTTTTTCCTGGTGTTTGCTATCCCTAGGGCTAGCTCTTTGTACACGTGATGTATGAGTGAAGGGTCATAGAGTGTATAACACACACCTGCCCTGGCCCTCAGGCTAGACACCATAGCCAGCTGTGTAGTAGTGGTACTGGGGACATCTTTTACCTTTCCCACCCCCATGTTGCCCTGAATTCAGTGGCAATCTGTCTAAAGATACCTACCACTTCCTACCCTACTTTCTCTGGGAAGGAATGCCATGGCAATCATCATCATCATCATCATCACCCTCCTCTTCCTCCTCCTCCTCCTCCTCCTCCTCCTCTTCCTCCTCCTCCTCCTCCTCATGAACAAAAAGGGGCCAAGGAGCTCTATGTTTTTCTGCTTCATCTGGGAGACCTGCTTTCCCTGTCCTTCCCAAACAACTCAACCTGGCCCCAGCCATCTACTTCCCTGCCTGAAACTAATGAATCCCCAAGGTCTCCTAGGGAGGCCCTTCTGGGGGCTCTCTGCTATGAAAAACCATGGTCTTAATCTGAAGGCCATTCGCCCCGACTCCCCATCCAGGGCCTGTACCCAGAGAGTCTGAGCTATGCTCTTGGGACCAGAGGGCACATTTTCACCTTGCACCTTCAGAAGAACAGGTAAGCAGATTCTTGCCCTTGGGTCAGTCCCCGAATCCAGTGGGAAGTAAAGGCTGCTGTGTGCCAGAATCTTGGCCCAGACTCCCTATGAGGGCTGCTTGGGGTGAGGTGGAACTAGGAAACTTCATTGCTTCTCTTCCAGGGACCTGCTGGGCTCAAGCTACATAGAGACCTACTCAGCTGCCAATGGTTCTGAGGTGAAGGAGCAGCTGCATGGACAGGTATGGTGCCAGAGCAGCATTCCCTGGGCCAGAGAGATCATGGCAGCAAGACCTATGACCTTCTCTCACTTCTTCTTCAGGACCACTGCCTCTACCAGGGCCATGTGGAAGGATACCAGGGCTCAGCTGCCAGCCTTAGCACCTGTGCTGGCCTCAGGTATATATTGCAGACCCAGGCAGGAAGTTCCGTTCTACAGAAGGGTAAACTGAGGCAGTGAAAAAAGGGCCTTGGCATGAAATTTTGAAAAAAGAATGTCTTTCCTGTTCTGTGTTTGGAAGGGTTGGGGCTCGTAGACTCCATTAGGAATTGCCAGCCTTGCCAAACCCATGTATGTGCCTTCTTGCCTCCTGTGTCCACAAGCATCTCTCACAAGGGTTGTTCTGAGGCAGTAGGCATGGACCACCTGTCCTCTCAGATATGCAGGTAGGAACAAGCTGACTATACCCTCTGTTCACCTGGCTCTTCCCTCAGGGGCTTTTTCCAAGTTGGGACCACTGTCCACTTGATTGAGCCTCTGGATGGTGATGAAGAGGGGCAACATGCAATGTACGAGGCAAAGCACCTACATGAGAAGGCTGGAACCTGTGGAGTCAACACCAGCCTGGATGACCTAGGACCTCGGGCCTTAGAAATCTACAGGTCTCAGCCCCGGGTGAGCAGCAGTATCCCCTGCTGGTCAGCCAGCCACAGACCCCATGCTTGGGCCTAGGCATGGCTGTCTGTAGCTCTGAAGCAGGCCCCATGCCTAGTGGTTAGGCCTGGCTCAGTCCTGCAGCTATAGAGAAAGCCCACTGCACTGGAGATGTCTAGACTTTGCCTCCCAATGTAGAGTTGGGCTCTGGGGTAAGTTGGGGACAGGGCCAAAAATGCTGATTAGATTTTTTTTTCCCTAGAACTGGCTAATACCCAGAGAAACCCGCTATGTGGAGTTGTATGTGGTCACAGACAGCCGAGAGGTATGGGATGCAGGGGCTGAGGGGGCTGAATGAGCTGGGATGAGGTTGCCAGGCCCCAGCCTAAAGATCCTCTGTCTCCAGTTCCAGAAGTTGGGGAGCAGAGAGGCCGTGCGCCAGCGAGTGCTGGAGGTAGTAAACCACGTGGACAAGGTGGGTCGCCCCAAGGGTGCTAACACTTGAAGAGAAGTGCAGCTGTTTTGGGTGGAGAGGACAAGACAGCCAATCCAGAGGGGAACTAGTTCAGGGCTCTGTACTGAGCTCAGTACCTGGCCAGCACCTAGACTCAGTACCTCCCAGTGATGAAATGGATATAATGCCCCATCCATCCCCACCCCTGGCCTGACCCTGGGGGGGTCTTCTCATCCTCTGCAGCTTTATCAGGAACTCAATTTCCGTGTGGTCCTGGTGGGCCTGGAGATCTGGAGAAGTGACAAGTTCTTCATCAGCCCCAGTGCTGATGATACACTGGAGAACTTCTTGAAGTGGAGGGAACAGAACTTGCTAGGGCAGCACCCACATGACAACGTGCAACTTATCACGTGAGTGGGGGCACACACCCATCCACCACAATGAGACAAAGCCAAGACTCTAGAGCCAAGCTCTGTTCAGCCTGGCCTTGAGGGCGGGACACTTGAGCAGAGCTGTGCTGGGATGAGGAGGGGCCAGGAACCATGTCCAAAGCATTGCATGCCATGTCTGCTTCTAGGGGGGTTGATTTCACCGGGACCACTGTTGGACTGGCTAAGGTGTCTGCCATGTGTTCCCGGCACTCAGGAGCTGTGAACCAGGTAAAAGGAATTCTCTCTCACCCAAATTTTCCAAGCTGTCTGGTGGCTGAACAGTCAAACATAGAGCCTGAGTTGTGGGTAGAAGTGTCAGTCCGGGTCCCTAAGACACCGTGAAGCAGTCACCTACTCCGGGGATGGATTTGGAACCTGGTTTTTTGTTAGGGGTATTAGCAGGAAGCAGTGTCATGCCTATTGGCACCTAGGGTGGCAGAGGGCATGTGGGTAGATGGTAGCAAGACAGTACTAATGAACATATCTTCATAGGACCACCTCAGGAACCCCATTGGTGTAGCATCCACCATGGCCCATGAGATGGGCCACAACTTGGGCATGACCCATGATGAAAACATCCATGGCTGCTATTGTCCTATGCCACGGGAGGCTGGTGGCTGCATCATGACTGAAAGCTTTGGGTAAGGTCTCGTGGGACATGTTGGGTGTGAAGGGACAGACTGGCATGCGGAACTTCCTAATGGTGACATCCCTTGCCCTTAGCTCCGAGTTCCCCAAGAAATTCAGCAGGTGTAGCCAGGTTGACCTAGAGTCATTCGTGATGAAGCCCCAGACAGGCTGCCTGACCAATGCCCCAGATGTCAACCGGTTTGTGGGTGGCCCCGTGTGTGGAAACGGATTTGTAGAGCGTGGAGAGCAGTGCGACTGTGGTACACCTCAGGTTTGTCATATCCCATCCCTGCCCCTTGCTGGTCAGCTTCAGCATTAGTGTAGGGGCCTCAACCCCAGGTCCTTTTGCTTAGGTTAGCCTCAGGCCTGATGTTATGTGCCCACACCGCATGTGGACCTTGGGATCCAGTTACCTCATTTCCCTTTGAGCCCCTAATAACCTATAAAGGAGTTGGAGATAAATTGGCTGCAGCCCCTTGCCCAGTGATCACCAAATGCCAATCTCCCCTGGAGCCGGGTCTGGCTAGGATGTAGCTGCTCAAACTATTGCCCTTCTAGGACTGTAAGAACCCCTGCTGCAATGCTACCACTTGCCAGCTGGTCAAGTGGGCAGAGTGTGCCTCTGGTGCCTGCTGCCATAAGTGCAAGGTAAGTTGAACTCCATCCAGGATCTGCCCCAGTCAAACACAGGGCAATGGGATACCTGTGAAAGCATCATGTGAGCCTGTCCCCCAGTAAGCTTCTCTCTGGGACCAGGTGAAGCCAGCTGGTGAGCTGTGTCGTCCTATGAAGGACAGATGTGACCTAGAGGAGTTCTGTGACGGCCAGAGGCCAGCATGCCCTGAAGATGCTTTCCAACAGAATGGCACACCCTGCCCAGGGGGCTACTGCTTTGATGGGAACTGCCCCACACTGACACAGCAGTGCCAGGATCTGTGGGGGCCAGGTGAGGCAGGCATGAGCATAAAATGGGGGCCAGCTTGTGGAGTGTCTATGACCTAAACCAAGCTAACTTCTCCTGGCCCTATAGGTGCCCGGGCTGCATCAGACTCCTGTTTTACCTTTAACATCCCTCGGGGCTGCAGTGGCAGTCTGTACCCTGGCAGGTAAGTATCAAGGCCAAACTGTTGGGAGCTGGATGTGGTATGTCTTCAATGGCAAGGCTGGTCCACAGAGAATTCCCCACAGAGGAGGCCTGCTCTGCGAGGCATGTGGCTCTCCTGGAGTCTGCCCTCCTTCAGGTCATCAACCTGAACCTATCATCCTTGAGGAAGGAGAGGTCCTGGGACCATCTCCTGCAGCACCCAGGCCCCTGAGCACACAACCAGGATACCTGTAACCACAGCCTGCCCTCTCTCGGCAGGATGAACCGATGTGGGGTACTGTACTGTGAGGGAGGCCAGAAGCCCTCTGAACGTTCCTCCTGCACTTTCTCCTCCGGATATGGAGTTTGCAGGGCCCTCTCCACAGACAGCAACACTGGCACCTATGAGCTAGTACTCCAGGGCACCAAGTGCGAGGAGGGGAAGGTGAGCTGATAGGCACTTGAAAGCTATCCAGGGCTTTCAAATGTGCCCATATGAGTCTCTGATAATGTCCTATACAGACAATGTTGGCTGGTGGAGGCATGTGCATGGAGCCTCTATTATGCCCTAGTCAAAACTGAGAAGAGAGCCAGACAAAGTGTCCCCAGGTTCAGCCAGTCTAGTACCACCCTCATGACTGAGCCCTCCGACACACACAGATACACAGACACAGACACACACACACACACACACACACACAAGTGTGAGGATATGGTCATCCTTGAGTATGAACACACTAGCTGTCCTGGACTTACCTTTGAGTTTGAGGATAATGGGGTGGGGATTGGGTCTAGGTCAGCTACACAAGAGCCCCTTCCACCTTCCAGGTTTGCATGAATGGACACTGCCAGGACCTCCATGTATATGGACCTGAGAACTGCTCTGCTAAATGCAACAACCATGGGGTATGTGTGGCCTTGGACCTTAGGGCATGGTATACCCACTGTCTGGTGCCCTCAAGCTAGGTGGCTGCCACCACTTACTTGTCTGATGGAACTGTGGCAGAGATAGCTGTAGCCATAACAATGTGGGCTCAGACTAGCCTATATCCTTCTAATGGAGGCATCAACAAGACTTCTCTGGGGCTGAGGTAGGACAGGTGCCCTCCACTGAGCTTGTGACCAATGGACAGTGTGGTCACTAGGAGACTCCTTATATGCCTAAGACTGACATATGTGGGTGGATGGAAGGGAACCCTATATGTGCTGCAACCTGCCCTGCTGCCCTGTGGGGTACCTGTTCTTGAGGCCCAGCTTTCCCTCAAGGTATGCAACCACAAGAGGGAGTGCCACTGCGATGCGGGTTGGGCCCCACCCTACTGTGCACAGAGGCTGGCAGATATACCAGGTAAACGAGCAGGTAAGTTCCTGAGGACCACAACAGCTGGTATTTGTGGAGTGCTGTTGTTGGTTTTTTGGGGTTTTTTTTGTTGTTGTTTTGTTTTTATTTTTTAGGGGCTCACCACCTATCACACACAGAGGCTTATTCATAATTATAAATGTCTGGCCTTAGCTTGACTTGTTTCTAGCCAGCTTTTCTTAACTTATCCCATCTACCTTTTACCTCTGGCCTTTTTCCTTTTCTATTCCTGTATAACTTTCTTTTTTCCCTACTCTGTAGCTTGCTGTGCAGCTCAGTAGCTGGCCCCTGGAGTCGTCTGCCTTCTCTGGCTCCTTCTTTTCTCCTTCCAGATTTCTCCTTCTATATATTCTCTCTGTCTGCCAGCCCCACCTATCCTTTCTCCTGCCTTGCTATTGGCCATTCAGTTCTTTATTAGATCATCAGGTGTTTTAGACAGGCAAAGTTACACAGCCTCACTCACAGAGTACAACATAAACACAAGTAACACACCTTAAAATAATATTCTACAACATTTCCTCCTTTTTGTCTAAATAAAAAGAAAGGCTTTAACTTTAACACAGTATAACTGTGTACAACAAAACACTTATCACATAAGAATTAATTTACAATATTCAGTCCATTTACATTTAGCAAAATCAGAGAAAACATTCCACCATCCATCCATCTTAGTGACTCCAAAGTTTTATACATAATTTACTTTCTATCATAACTCATGACCTCTGGCCCTACCTCATTGTTCCAGGGCCCTGGCTTCCTCTCTTCACCAAGTTTTCTATTGTAATTGAAGAGCAGCTTCTAATACTTCTGAAACTAAATCCTCTCAGTCTTGTGGAATAATTCTATTCCTAGTTGCCCATGAATTTAACATCTGTCTTATAAAGGGTGAATGCATACCGTATGAAACTACTGCTTCCTTAAATTTCTTTATCTACACAATTCCAATTAACTTCTGCATAGCCTTGGGGATACATATTGTCTGGTGGTTGTTGTTGAACAATAACTGGATATATTAAAGTTGGTGTTCTAATAACCTTAGGCCATTCCTCTCCCGTTTCACAATTCAATGGTGTGTCAAATTCTGCTCTAAATTCCTCTGCCTGTGTCTGAGCATTTTTCTTTAGTATATCTTTCCAAGGCCTGAATCATATTAATCCACTTGTCATATTTAGCACAAAAAACCACCAAGGCTATTATATATATTAATTACCATACTGATAGTATGTATTGTCAGTATTATATCAGTGTTGGTTAAATCATTAATTTTCCCATATTCTGATTCTAACTTCAAGCCTCTAAGGTAGACGTATACAGGGTCTTAGCACCCTGCATTGTTACGTTTCCCATTCTTAATGTAGAAAAAACTTCTTTTCAATATTTAATTCTCTCCTAGTCTCCTAAAGGATTTACCAAATCTCTCACCAATTCTGTTAACTTCTCTGGGCAAGTGGCAGCCGACTGCTAGCGTGGAGAAGTCCAGATGGCAGATGCAGCAGAGCCGGCAGTGGAGAGCCCCAGAAGGATAATATTATTTGAGTAAACAAAAAGTGCATTGCAGACAACTTCCAAAACTCTGGCAATGACAGAGTCATCTAACTGCCTGGACAGTCACCCCAAGTCCCTTCTGCAATGCTGGGGCATCCATCTTCAGCCTACAGACCCAGAATATCTGGCAAACTTTTCAGTGAAGCAGTAAATTTGAAGGACTGTCCTGCCTTGTATTGGCAAAGTTCGTCAGTTGCTTTCCTCTGTGTCCTGCAGAATATCTGGCAGACTCTTCTGTGAATCAGGAATTTTGAAGGACTCTTCTGCCTTGTTTGGGCAAAGTTCAACAGTCTTTTTCCTGTGTGTCCTGCATGTCATTCTGCACAGCACATTGTCAGCAGTCAAAGGCAAGAGCAGTTTCTTTGCCCAGTGGCTAACCTTGCCACAATGAAAGCAAACTCCATAAGGAGTTTCTTCAGTGCCCATCATCTCTGAAGTAAATTGGTGCTGCCAGGAGCAGATGTGTCTCATTGTCATGAAAACTTTAGGTTAACAAAACATTTACATGCCATCTTTTATAGGTCTTTGAAGTGTTTGAAGACCAGTTATCTATCTAAAATATATGTATTTAACCTAAAAACATACTTAATGTGACTACAAGTTTGATTATTATAAATTAACTACTAATTTCTTAATTATACATTGCATTTTTAAATGAGCTGCATAAGCACAATACACCAAACAATAATAGAAACATATATACAGTGTAACAAAATTAACTTTAAATTTGTATCAATATATCAAAATCCATGCCAATGCAAAATATCTAAGATTAATAGTTGTCCTTTTATCCTATATTCCTGTATTTCCCTAAATTATAACAAACATCCATAACCCACCAAATAACCAAAGAACATCCACACACCCCCAGCTCATGGGAATGTAGATGTTGTTGTCTCCAAAATGCTTCCTGCTGTCTGTGGATGAAGTATCTTTAGGGTCCCAAAGAGAAAATTTGATAAAATGGCCAAGTCCTGGGAAGACCAACTATAACCTTTGTTGATAGATATCACCTGTCAAGGTTCAGGAGGTCTCCCCTGATCAAACCTGATCCATATTAGCCTGGAACAAATCCACAGCCTCTCGTTTCCTGTGGAAACAAAGCAAAATGTCTCCTCCAAAGCATTTTTTACTTCCATTCGATAACTTTTTGACTTCTTTAAAAATAAGACATTCCTAAAGTATATAGGTTGGTTTATTTTAGGAGTCCCTCTTTCAAGTCCAGGTCTCTTAGCAGCTGTCCTTGCTTTTCAGCAATCAAAAATTTCAAAATCAATACAATAACAATAAGGATTCAGACTCCTTGTGTATTTCCCATCTCTATGTGGCTTATTCTTTTTTTATTATTTTACTTCTCTCTTTAAAGACTTTATTTTTTTAACTGTTCCTTTCTATGACTGTCCATACCCTTTTTCTTTCTTTCTTAAGCCTTTGCACATTGTAAAACACACTGGAACCTGTTTAGAGGTTTTTCCATCTAGACCTCTTTTAGTGAATATATTTCAGCCTATTTTGTCTGCATGAGCTAAAAAAGCTGCTAAGCGGAGCAGCTTGGGATCTCTGCCTGAGGCTTTGGTGGCTGGCTCCACCCACTTCTCCGGTCAGGAAAGCCAAGCTGAAAGCTCATAGGCCAGGTCAGAGGTTCATGACTGAGAACTGCATTCAACCTTCCTAGAGCTCTAAAATGCTGATGCTTGCTCTGTGGCAGGCGTTTTTTACTTAGTTTTTTTGTTCTTACCTAACCTACTGACTGCTCAAGGGCTGCCAGCAGACAGAAACTCTTAAAGGAGCCATATCCTCTTTTTTTTCTTTTCGAGACAGGGTTTCTCTGTGTAGCTTTGCGCCTTTCCTGGAACTCACTTTGTAGACCAGGCTGGTCTCGAACTCACAGAGATCTGCCTGCCTCTACCTCCTGAGTGCTGGGATTAAAGGCATGTGCCACCACCGCTAGGCTTTTTTCAGTTTTTCTTAAACCCTATGTGGAAATTCGGGCCCATGTTGGAACACCAAAATGTTGTCATTTGTTTTTGCTCTTTTGGGGGGCCCACCACCCAACTCCCAAATAAATCACATACAGAGGCTTATTCTTAATTATAAATGCCTGGCCTTAGCTTGGCTTGTTTCTAGCCAGCTTTTCTTAACTTATCCCATCTACCTTTTGCCTCTGGCCTTTTTCCTTTTCTATTCCTGTATACCTTTCTTTGTTTCTTACTCTGTGACTTGCTGTGTAGCTGGGTGGCCCCTTCATCCTCCTTCTCTGGCTCCTTCTTTTCTCCTCTGAGATTTCTCCTTCTATATAGTCTCTCTTCCTGTCAGCCCCACCTATTGGCCATTCCTGCCTTGCTATTGGCCATTGAGTTCTTTATTAGACCATCAGGTGTTTTAGACAGACAAAGTAACACAGCTTCACAGAGTTAAACAAATGCAACATAAACAAAAGTAATACACCTTAAAATAATATTCTACAGCATATGTCCTGCTCAAAACAAGGCTGGATAACGTTGGCTCAGGCATCCAGGGTCACTCCGCACAACCCCCACAGTGTCTTCCTCCCCAGTAGCCACTGAGCCTACTGCTGTCCACAACTCCACAGCCTCAGGGGACTGAGTAGGCCTCAGTGGTGGTACTGTGGGGCTGGGAATCACCACTACAACATCTTCTAGACCATTGCCAGAGAACTGGAAGAGCTGGTGTAATGTACTGGGCCCTCTGCTGGAGTCCTCAGGCACTTGACCATATGTGGGGTGTGGGACCTAGGACATGGTCAAGAGGGACTGGTCCTTGGGCCAGTATCTCTCAAGGGCCCTCCCCAGCTCTTGATTCAGCTGGTCCCAGTCCTGGATGATCATGTGACCATATGTCCCACAGCATCTGGAAGCTTTCCAGTCGGTGTGCTGGTATTCCTGGTGATCCTTCTGGCTGCGATGGTCATCCTGGCAGGTGTCATCATCTACCGAAAGGCCCACAGCCAAGTCCAGAGAAGGTGAGGACATGGCAGTTGTGACATGTCTACATATGAGACACATACTTCCTGTACTCAGCACTTGGGAAATGGCTTTGCTGCTACTTAAGAAAGAAAAACCATTGCCTCCATCAGCAGGCCTAGGCAGAGGCATTCAAGGGGTGAGATTCCCAGGATCTCTGTGTCTTCTTCTTAGTGGCTGTAAAGGGACAGTGTGGGCAACAAATAGGGGTATGATAAGTCCAGAATTGAGATAACCTGCCCACCCCTAGCCAGGCCACATATGCCCCACCAGGTTCCCACTGTGCCCTGTACCAAGACCTTAACCCCCAAGCTGATTGCCAAAGGACAGCTTTTCCAAGGGCCACCAAGCATCTTCCTGTCAAGAGACTTGCTCCTTGGCATCCTGGGCTCACACATGTGCCTGTGACTACAGCTTACATCCTGTGTAGGGTGTACCAGGGCAGAGATGCCAGCCTGAGTTGGGGTTGGAGGTAGGGGGCATGCCCAGGAGTCCTGGATTCTCTGCCTGGAAGTGACATCATTGTTTGTCTCTTTTTCTCCCCAGGAGTGTGGCACCCAAGCCCACCACAGGGCTCTGCAACCCCCTGTTCTACATGGGGGACGGCAGCCTGCCAGATAAGAGCAGGCCTCCAGGCCCTCCAGAGGTGGTTTCGACCAACCAGCCCCTGAGACCCACAGTGACACCAAAGAGGCCACCCCCTGCAGTAAGTGCTGTCCTCTGACAGGTTCCTGGGGCTGAAATGAGTGGAGCTGCAGCACGAATTCTAATTGGTCTTAATAATAAAAACCCGGAGCCAGATATCAGGGTAAATGCTGAGAGACCAGAAAGACAAAGAAGCAAGCCACAGCCACCTCTCACCTTTCCAACTCTTGAGCTGAAATGGGGCAAACTCCCACCCCTATGAGTCCTCAGACTGAATGGTTGAGATCCTGTTTCCACCCACCTTATATTCCTGTCTCCACCTCCCTAATGCTGGGATTAAAGGTGTGAGCCTCCACCACCACCTCACTCTGTTTCTCTTTTAGACAGATTCAATTTCATGTAGCCCAGGGTAGCCTTGAACTCCTGTTCTTCCTGCTTCCTCCTCCCCAGTGCTAGGATTAAAGGTGTGTGCCACCACTGCCTGGCCTCTATGGTAACTAGTGGCTGGCTCTGCCCTCTGATCTTCAGGTAAGATTTATTTGTTAGAGCATACACAAAATATTATATTTCTCCTTTTTTGTCTAAAATAAACAAGGTTATAACTAATATAAGAAACACTATATACAATAAGTACACTATATACAATATATACAGATAATAATTACATCAATAATGTCTAATCCACTAAAACTTGACAAATTCAGAGAAAATACTCCATTATTTATCCTAGTTTGGTGAGTCCAAAGTGTTGTAACTAATTCATTTTTCTATCCTAACTTGTATTACCAACTGAAAACTATCTTTTCCTGTCTCTCAAACTTATACACTTTACACTTCTTTATTGAATTTCTTATCTGAATTTGTTAACATGGAAGACTATAAACATAACTATCTAGTCTTCAACTCTATCAGAGACCCAAGAAGGAAATAATATTATCTAAGTAAACAGGAAGTGCAAGCAACTTCCAAAAAAAAATATGAGAAATGATAGAAACAGCTGGCTGCCTGGACAGTCACTCAAGGTTCCTCTGCAACATTGGGGCATCCATCTTCAGCTTACAGGCCTAGCATATCTGACAGACTTATCTGTGAAGCAGGGTTTTCTGAAGGACTGTCCTACCTTGTCCTGGCAAAGTTCAGCAGTCCTTTATTTGTGTCCTGCTTGTCCATTTTGGACAGCATACTTTCAACAGTTGAGGCAAGGGCATTTTCTTGCTCAGTGGCTAACATTTGCCACAAAGAAAGTAAACTCCATATGGAGTTTCCTCGATGCCCATCATCTTCTCCGAAAAAGATTGGTGCTGACACGAGCAGACATGTCTCATTGTCATAAAAATAAAAAGAACCTATGTTATTAAAACATCTTAAATGTCATATTCTGTAGATGTCTGAAGTGTTGATCTGGCTATCTAAAATATATCTCCATTTGACCTTGAAAACATACCTAATATGACTACAAGTTTGATTGTAATAGATGACTAACTACTAACCTGCATTTCTTTATTATCCTAAATAGTTTGTAATAATAACTTTCAAGGACTAGCAGTTTGCATTACATTGTTAAATGAGATGTATAGGTACAATGCCTTGAATGAGAGTAGAAATGTATGTACAATATGTTCTAACAAAATTAATCTCAAACTTCTATCAATATACACAATCTGTGTACAATATACAAAAATCCAATTCAATGTAAAACATTTAAAGCTAGTAGTTGCTTTTTAAAAGTAGATTCAATAATCTACCTTTTTATCTTATCATATCCATATTCCCCTTTTTTCTTTTCAGAATAGATTCAATAATCTACCCTTTTATCTTATCATTTCTGTATCTTTTTTTCCAGAGTGGATTCAGTAATCTACCCTTTTTCCCTATATCTCTATCCCCTTATTTTTTTTTTCAAACAAGAACACTGAATATAATCTCCTTTGTTCAGCTTTTTTCCTGACCATTACCAACAACTTGTAACCAACAACCCTAAACAATGACAAACATCCATAACCCACTGAGTGACCAAAAACCACGTACCTGGTTTGTGGTACCAGGAATGTGGGCATCATGTTCTTAAATTTACATCCTGCTGTCTGGGGGCAAAGCTATCTTTAGGGGACCCTAAAAAGAAAAATAATTGGGTTAATTGTCAAGTCCTGGGAGAGGTAGCTGTATCATTTGTTGTTCAGTCTCTGCAAAATGGGAAAATGCCGGGCTTGTCTCAAGTCCTGGCTAGAGTAGTCTATGAGGCTGGATCGTATCAGCTAGACACCTGGAAACTGTCCTGAGCAGTTGCAGTCCAATGCTGATCTTTGGGTGGTGTTTGTCAACTTAGTGGTGTTATCGCCCTGGTGGAATCGGCATTGTGGCGCCCTATCATCTTTTTGGAGACTTCAAAGGTCTCTGTTAGGCGTGGTCATGGTTCATTGCAGAAAACTTAAACATTTTAAATGTCATATGCAGTAAATCTAAAAAAGGGTTTTAATTGCTCTAGGAAGGAGTTTCCTCCACAATGACAGAAAACAACTGAACTGAATTTGATACAGGGCCTGGAAGAGGCCCCCACAAGGTATTTCCCTAAGGCAAAGGGTTACCTTGTCTGTCCCTTGTTGATCCACATTCATTAGTCCAATGCCTGCCTTTGCCACACCTTCTACATAACCCAGAAGGGAGGGGTGTTCTGTTGGGATTATTTTTAGCAAAAACATTGTTTCTAGGAGCACCCTGTTTATAATCCCTTTTTAGGTGACCTTGTTTACCACAATTGAAACACTTGACATTTTGATTTTTCTTCAAACCTCTGGAAATCACCTCTTCTATCCAAGCATCACTGTAGTTATAAGATTCAATATTGACTGTATCTCCAATTCATTCCTCCAAGGGTGCTAATTTTGCCTTTAACAGCCTAATTACTCTTTTGCATTGTGCATTAGCATTTTCAAAAGCCAGAAATTCAACTATTATTTGTTTAGCTTCTGAATTTGGTATCATTATATTTATTGCTGAAGTCAATCTTTGTAAGAAATCAGTGAAGGTGCCTTTTGGACCCTGTATAACTTTTGTAAATGACTCAATTTTCTTTCCTACTTCTTCAGTTCTGCCCCAAGCATTCAAGGCTGCTATATGGCATAAAGCTAGGATGTGATCATTATATAGACATTGCCTTTCTACATCAGCATAATCTCCCTCTCCAAGAAGTTGGTCTTGGGAGATTACCATACCTCTGTCCCTACTTTGTTGTTCAATGGTCTTAGCCTCATCTTTCCACCAGGTCCTCCACTGTAACTGAGGACCAGGCTCCAAGACTGCTGTGACGAAGTCTCTCCAGTCTTGAGGGATAATTCTATTACAAGTTGACCACAAGTTTAACATCTGCTTCACAAAAGGTGAATGCATGCCATATAAGACTATCACTTTCTTGAATCTCCTAGAATCTAACATTTGCATAGGAATCCATTCAGCTCTTACACAGCCTTGGGGATATCTATCATTTGGCAGTCCCTGTAAGCTTACTGGATAAATTAAAGTTTGTTGTTTGAAAACCTTAGGCTTTTCCTCTCTAACCTTATAATGTAATGTTGAGATTGTTTCTTCTTTAAATTCCTCTGTCTAAGTCTGAATATCTCTAATATCTGTTTTAGTAAGTTTTTCTAAAACTCTTATTTGGGCACTCATATTAACCAACTTTCTTAATGATAAAACAAAAATGATCAAACAATAATATTTATAATTGACATTACATAAATCCCATCTAAATTAATTATCCTCATTTAATTGTTCCATTTTTTCAAACTGTCCAGCGTATTATCATACAGAGTCCCAACTCCCTCCTTTGTAATAGTGTTTCCCATTTTTTAACGTGGGAAAAAAACTCTCTTTTAACTAATTCCCCCTTTAAGAATTCCCAGTTGTCTCACCACATCTGCCGATGATGGCGATTCAGATGATGGTGAAGATATGAGGCTGACTAATCTGTGTAGAACTGGAGAAGCCTGAGCTTTCCAAGGCTGCTACCTAGTTTGACAGCAGCCTGAGGAGTGAGTCCAGGGACGGCCACAACCAGGAGAGGGAAGAAGCCAAAGAGCCAGCTGTCTGCACAGTGTGTGTGGGGGTGCACAATATGTGCAAAAGTGGCTAACTCCTACAGTTTGGGGAGCCCAAAAGCCTGTGGAGTCTGCTGCAGAGAGGCTACAACAGAAAAAAAACAAAACAAAACAAAAACCCTTCAGAGGGCTTGGAGAAGAAAAGGAAAACCTAGCCATGCGGGGTAGTGACTCTGGCTGTGTGTAGCTCTGGCCTGAGCTGGTGGCTGCAAAGCCACAGGCAAGCAGCTTTTTCATGAATTCGTGCCCCACAAGTACACAAAATATCACCACAGGGAACTCAAGGCTCTCTATCCCTCTGCCTCAGGGTGCGGCCCAGTAGGGATAGTGAAGGGATCTATTAGGGATAGTGAAGAGATCTATTAGGGACAGTGAAGGGATCTATTAGGGA